>VZTF01005111.1:3041274-3054609 GCA_013397755.1 Cnemophilus loriae
AAAAGAAAAAGAAAAAGAAAAAGAAAAAGAAAAAGAAAAAGAAAAAGAAAAAGAAAGAAAAAAAAAACTTTTCACATTCAATTTCTGAAATTATTGTGATGATCCTGAAGCAAGAAGATTTCAACTATTTTTGGCATAGCTATCTGATAATTTTGGTTTTCTTTTACAAAGGGACAATTCCAGTTTATATCTAGCAGTGAGTTATGAATGCTTCTTTATCAGCTGGAGTAGGATATCTGTGCAGATAAATTTGCCCAAATGTACAGCTACTGAGTCCATCCTTCTGTCTACTCTTTAAGCACTTTAAAGACAATTGCATTTTTATTTTGGGGTTGCTTAGGATATAGTTCCAAGTTTTGCAGCTGTGTTTACTTGTTTACTAAAAAATACCTGTATGAAGTCCTGGAAAGATGAGCAAAATGCAGCAACACTTAAAAAATTTTCTTGAGAGACTTCTGCCCCTTGTCACCCTCTTTCATGTGTCTGGGACTTTCTTGAGTGTCAATTTGTATCTTTGTCAACCTACAGTTCCTTGCAATCTTTGTCACGGAATCTTGGTCGCAGAATCACAGAATGGTTTGGTTTGGAAGAGAACTTAAAGATCATCCAGTTCCAAGCCCCCTGCCATGGGCAGGAACTCCTTCCACTAGACCAAGCCCTGTCCAGCCTGGCCTTGAACACTTCCAGGGATGAGATATGTGACATTTACAGAGAGAAAGAACAAACAGAAAGAGAAGAGAAGAAACTGAAAACTTTTAGGCCAACACCACCATTTAATCAAACCTGGCCCACTGGTGAGTGTGGTATGCAACTGCTCCATGAAATGTCTCAGCATTTTTAATCAAGGTTAAAACATCTAATCTTTTTCTGCTGATTGTCCTCAGCTGAACATCCCACACACTGTTGCTTGGCTGCCTGAGGAAAGGGCAGGTGGAGACGAAGGACATAAAAGTCATAACATAATTCAAATGTCTTAACATTTATTGAAAGGTATTAAGATCTGAGAGATACTTGTGATCAGCTAGACTGGGGTTAAGTTTATGGGTTTTGGTTTTTTTCCCCCTCTAGAATGAAATTTTTCTTATTAGTTTTTCCATAGACAGAGAGTGAGTTATGACATAACTTATCCGCCAATATCTTTTCAATAGCACTGTGGGGGTTCAGTGGTTTATTGTACTGTAGGTCCATTGGGATCCACGAAATGGAGGGTTTATTTCTGTCACTTGTTAATTGCAAATTATCTCTATTTCTGTTTCTCAGTTTCTTTCTATTGTTTTTCTGTAAAATGGAGAGAAAGATGCTGCTTACTTTGTAAGAGGTCTTCAAGATTCCTGGCATCCTGATATTTCTGAGCATCTAAGTTTTTAAAGATCTTAGTTACTTTGTTGAAATAAAACCCTGCAAAATTAATCATACTTAAGAAATCTGAGTTCATTCTCTATTATTTCTGTGTTTTGCACAGTCCTGTGCTTCTTCTGTCACCATGAGAAAACTCCAATGAAGCAACTTTATTAATGCATCTAAGAAATAAAGCACTGCTGTTCTCATATTTGATAGCATAAATCTCTCCAACTTCTCCAGAAACATCTGTGTCTGCTCCAGTAGATGATTCTGACATTGTCGTGCATCCTGTGATTGTTATTATGGGATGTTTCCAGCTGGTCTCTGTTTGGAATATAATATGAATAAAGAGAGCAGAGTTAGCACACTTCCCGCAGAGCCAGTCTTTCCAGATTCCTGGAAGATAGCTCCTTCATAACTTGCTTTCCACCCATGGATTTTGTTTGATATTGAAATAAAAAGGTTGATCCTCCTGATAATACCATGAATTTCCTGGGGGAAAAAGAAAAAATAGCAAAAGTACTTTTTGTTCTTTTTCTCTTTTTCCTTACAGTTAGGTGTGGGAAGAGGTTGTCTGACATCCATTACCTGACACAGGACAGATTTATAGGATGTTAATGCCCTTTACATTACTTTTCAGCTTGTCAGAGCTTAAACTCTGAGCCAAGTTCTGTTAAAAGGAGACCAAAAAGAAACAAAAGTAATGATGAAAATAAATATTATGGAAAGCCTCTTGAGATAGTCTGTTCTTTCTTTATTTTTTCTATATTTCAGTTTTTCGTCAATAAAATACAAAGGATAAGAAATATATCTGAGAGTCGTGGAGCTTAGGGGACTCCAGTGAGTAATATCTGCAAAATGAAGATGTTTCAGAGGTGTATCCTTGCCACAAAAGCACAGGGTAGCCTCTGCCTATCCCAGTGCCTGCTAGTGCAATAGTTGCTGGTTGGAATCATTCTTTGAAGGTTGTTTTGTGACCTGGATGAAATGAATGTAGCACCCACCAGCAATTACTGTGCTGACTGCTCTCTGCTTTATATGAAGCCATATTGGCAGTGTTTTGGATCACCTCTGATGCCTCAGAGACAATATGTGCATGATGAACTCTTTTACAACTCCACTGCCAGTTTCTTTCCTGCCGTACTACAGCAGAGTGATGAGCAACCAGAAGCAAACTTGCATTGCTCTTCCTTACCCCTCGTTTGCTCTTGGGGTGTCAAAACATTGGACACATAGGGGGTTTATCTATTCTATTAAATTTTAGTGTTGTCTGGCACCAAGACCACGCACTATGCTGTGACTCACATTCACACTCTTAAACTCTTTTCCTTCAAAGACGGCACAGTTGCTTTCCAGTTGTCTATTGGAAATAGTCCCTGGTCTGTGCTAGATCTCAGGCTGTGCTTGGGAAATTTTGGAGGATATTTGTTTCTTCTCATGGAAACATTGCCAGGGATTGTGTCAACAGTCTAGTAGCTTGAGGAATATTTTCTGGTATAATCTAATTTGGTAGTGTTGGTGGAGCCAGCCTGCCCTTACGGCACTGCTGAATAGAAGTGAAATCCTTTTCTGAGCACATCACTGGATAATAATGCACAAAGATGTCTCAAGATGGTGCATAAAATGATTATAATACTTATACTATCCTGTTTGTGTAACACATGACATTTTGGGGGCCGCTGTTGAAAATGTTGACCTCAATTTTGAACTAAAACTTAAAAGGAGGGTTAGAGGAGAAAATACTGTATTGGTTTTGGCTGGGGTAGTGTTAGCTTTCTTCACAGAAGCTGGTTCAGGGCTGTGTTTTGAATTTGTGCTGAAGACTGCAGTGATACTACAGGGATATTTTTCTTATTGCTGGGCAGTGTTTACACACAGTCCAGGCCGTTTCTGCTCCTCACCCCACTCCACCAGTGAGGAGGCTGGGGGTGCACAGGGAGCTGGGAGGGGACACAGCCAGGACAGCTGACCCCAACTGACCCCAAGGATATTCCATAGCATGTGGCATCACGCTCAGCAATAACCGCTGGGGGAAGAAGAAGGAAGTGAGGGACGTTCAGAGTGATGGTGTTCGTCTCCAGGTCACTGCTATCCGTGAAGAAACCCTGCTTTCCTGGATTTTCTGCCTACCCATGGAAAGCAGTGAATTAATTCCTTAATTTGCTTTGTTTGTGTGTGCAATTTTTGCTTTACTTATTAAACTGTTTTTCTCTAAACCCACAAGTTTTCTCACTCCAAGCCTGCTGAGTCTTTCGCCCATCCAGCTGGGTAGGAGTGAGTGAGCAGCTGTTTGGGGCTGAGCTCCTGCCATGGTTAAACCACGGCACTGATTGACTGAGATTAGGGTCTGGGATTTGTGAGATGCCCTACTAAGGCTTCTGGACCATGTCATGATGTGGACCTCAAGCAGACAGAATTGCACTGCACAGAATATCATGAAAGAGCAAGAAATGTTCTGATAGGGATTAAAACCTCCTTATTCTGTAGGGCATTAGCCAGTTTTACTGAGTGGTGGTAGAGAAGAATCTTCTGAAATGGGGAAGTTATGCCACAAACACTCCCTTGTCAGAATAAAATCTCTTTATGTTTGCACTTGGCTACGTCACACCTATTTCCAATAGCAACAGAAAGGAGACTATTTTCTCTTTTCTGTACAGGACAGCTGACACCCTTGGGTGACATCTGAGGAGTGACAAAAACCTACTTCAGGTAAGAACAGAGGGCTCTTTAAAATTTGACTCCATTTCCCTAAACCTTCCCAGTCCTAATGTGAATAAAAACATGTCCTGGAGTGACTCTACTAACAGCAAACTCTTTCCAGACTGGCAGCAAAAATCCACCTAACCAGGGAAAAGTACCAGATCAAACAATTGAAAAAAAAAATTGAGCCATTTTCCTGTCTTAGAGATCCAAATTACCTAGTGAGATGGCTGTGATCAGTAGTTAAAGAGAAACAAAACAAGAAATGCCCAAATTAAATGGAGAAAAAAAAAAAAAGGTAAAAAAATCATTTATGAAGCAGACAGATAATTTCAAACAGCTTTCATAGCAGGAATAGGGCACCATTACAATGAGAAAACCTTTAATTATGTTGTAAAGGTCTGATATTCCACTGAAATGTCATTTCAAAATAAACTTCTAACAGTTAATTATCAGTGATATTTAACTTGTGGGAAAATTAAATATCACCACATACTCCTGTGATCATTTTATTGCTTTTGTAGACATTTTAATATTTTAATGGTTTCCAAGTAACAATGAAAAAGGCATGTCACCAAGTATGTTTTCTTGCCTTTCTGTAGATAATCATATAACCTTTTCTTTGTCTTCTTCATACAAAGCAGACCTCTGAGTCAGCAAGGAACAGGACTGAAAGGAAAAGCTTTGGGAATAAATGTGGGAATAAACATTGCTCCGATTGCCTTAGCCAGCACCATTCCTGGGAAAGAAGTTTTATTAACTGTGGTAACTGGAAATACAATGCTGAATGAACAAATATTGAAGCCCTATTAGCATTCAGCTAGAAAATCAGATGAATGTGCAGTGTTCCAGTTAGTGACCTGTGCATTATCCAAAGCTTACAAAACGTGCCGAGCGATCAGACCCAAGGATGCAGCGACCCTGATCAGGCACAGACTGGAAGGCTGGAACAGGAAACCTCCTGTGCTCTTGTATAAATCAATACTCTACAAGCTAAAGGACTGGGATTGTCAGGAAAAGGTATGAATTTTAAGGCCAGACGTGAGTATTATGTGAATGACTATTCAATCAGAGGTTTTGATTGAATTGGCTCTAGAAATGGATGGGTCCAACTCGGCTCAACTGGCTGGGTGTTATTAATCCTTCTCCGGGGTGAGCCAATGCAGCATGAATTGTTAAAGGGGCTTGGCTCAAGAAGGTTGGTTTGTCCCTCACTGCAACATTTATTTGCCAGCTTTTAGCCTTTGCTTCCAGTTTCAAATATTGTGCCACCAGGAGCTCAAAAATAGATACTATTGTCTTAAAATATTCCAATCATCCTGAGATGAACACAATAAACAAGAGTAGGAAAAGGATAAAGAGCAATTGTGAGATCCATATGGGGCTTACTATTGTGTTGAGCATTAGCTGAGATGCTTATCCAAATTCTGATCTCCAGGGGCTTTATGTAAAGTTAACATCAATGGCAAAGTATGACAAAAATCCTGGAAATGGAAGGTAATGGAATTTCTGACAAAGTCAAAAGTCTCCTGCATGGAATCACAAAATTAACATTTTTGCTTGTTCCTATCAACCTATCTTCAGAGACACTGAGAGACTGAATCTTTCCATGGTAGTGGGAAATCCATTTAATATTTCTTCAGCGTGTGAAGAAAGGAAAAAATGTCTCTAAGCTAGAACTTGCAGGACTGTTGTTGACTCTTTTAATGTGAACAGACTTCTGCATTTTCATGAAGTTGAGTAGTCTCCTAAGGTCATATTTCTTAAATACTCAAATGCCCCCCAAGTTCTGTCCTTAGTTCCTGTCGTGTAAACTGAGAAACACTCCTCAGCAGCACTCTTACAATAAAGGCGGCAAAAAAGATGGTGACGCTGTTAGACACAGGGTTGACTGCTAGGCAGGAAGAGCAGCAGTCCCTTGGAAATTATGCTATACCAGTAGAATAACAGAATTATAGAATGGCTTGGCGTGTAAGGGACCGTAAAGATCATCCAGCTCCAACCCTCCCTCCATGGTGGATTGGCATATTCGCACCCATAAAATGAAGTTTTTCAGAATACAAGAAAGATTGCTTTAGGAAGTGTTTTATTTGCCTCGGAGCTTCCTGGTAGTAAACCTTTTATGTTCACATGTTCAAAGGTCTGTTTAAAATCTGCTCCCATCGAAGCAGTTGGAGGTCTGGCAGGTAATTCCACTTGTACGCAGGTGGCACCACAGATAGCGTCACTGGCATTTTAAAGTGCTGTTTGAGAATCTGGCTATTAAAATGAAGAGCTAACTCCGAAGAAAGAGGCAAAAGAAACTGCTAGAGCACTTTTTCTTTCTCTGGTAAAGAACTCATGGTAGTTTCCAGAGGTCTGTTAGAATAATTGTAGCATTTTCCCACTCTTTTTCTGAAACGCAGGTCTGCTCCCAGTGAAAGATTAAGACTCTGACAGCCTTAGGAGTTTGCTGGTTTGGACAGTTTCCAGCCCCAACTCCATCTTCCCTCCCTCCCCAGAGTGAGCCATAACATCTCCTTTCCTTCAAAAATCCTTTTTGTCCTTAATTCTAAATGCCAAGTCTTAGCACTAAGCCAGATATTGAGGGGAGTGTGAGCTGGAGTTGATCTGCGTGGATTTATCTCTGCTAAAGATTTTTTTTACCATTATTTGTCAAACAGAGTCTCAGTACTTTGTGGGGAAGAGGAGAAGCACAAACAATCTGGAGTGGAGGTGAAGATGGTATCACTACCTAAACATCTCATCTTTGACACTGGACATGCTATTACTTTATCAGAAAATTTTACTTTACATTCACCTTTGCAAAGATAGGTATAACTATGCAAACTAATGGTTATAGAGAATCATGCATTTATTTCTACAACCTTTTCTTTTTTACCTCTTTATCTCTGCAAAAGGTTGTAGTCTCCTATCACTCCAAATTATTACAAATTCACATCTCATGTTTTTAGTTCTTCGGGTCCCCAGACAAAATTCTGCTGCAAATATAATGAGGAGCAGAATTAGATATGAAAGGCAAGGGAGAACCAGGCACTGACTAATGCATGGAGATGGTTCGGAGTGTTTTGAAACACCTTGTTCCATCAAGGTCAACCAGTTTAAATTTCCAGAGAATGTTGATTTCCAAAGAAAATCAACAATTGCTTTCAATCAATTTCGAAACACTTTCATCCCAGGTCTTAAAATCCACAGAGAAATGTTTCTTGTTAACTTTGTATTTTGAAAGGCATTCAACGAAGCTTGAACTAAGATAAACACTTGTCTGTTTTCTGAAGTAAACAGTAACTTGTTGCATGGGGAACATTTTTCTTGCATTTGTAGGGTTGTTTGTTTTTTTTTTAAAGTAGAAATAATATTGCTTGTGAGTTTATAAATGTATAAAAATGGTTACACAAACACTAAGAAAATTGCAAAATATTGAATATTATATGTTGGCTAAAACTCTCAATCTAGAGGTAGTGAAAAATAACTATAAAAATAAACTCAGTTTAACTTAAAGTCATTTTCCCTGACATTCTTGGAGTTTGAGAGTGGCAATGAATGAGTCAAAGATTAATATCTGGTAATAGATGAGCAGTTTCTTCTGGGAGTGATTCTCAGCTGGCTGAAGACTCTGAAAGTCCTGTGGTCTCACTGAGAACGCTTTAATTCAGAGCAACAAGAAGCTTTATGTGCAGCATTACTGGCTCTTCTGGAACTGTTGCCATCTTTAGAGTAGAGTTTGCAGGAAACGGTGGAAAGAAAACATATATGGTGGCTCAGAACAGAAACTATTAGGTGAAAATTTTTGGCATGAATTGAGCAGAAGAGAGAACACAATCGAAATGATCCATCCTAAAATCTTATGTCTAAATCAAGCTTTGATCACAGTTCCTTTATGTTCACTGCATTAATAGTCTTCCACCTTATACTTTTTTTTTTCCTTCTTTATTGTGATATTAAGGAACACAATAGAAGTTTTTCAGAGTTAAATAGTGGTCAGGTGATTTTTTTTCCACATTAGTAGAAGACAGAATATTCAGATGTTTGGCACAATAAACTTAGTCTCTCTTTTCCCCAGTTTCTCCTCTCATGCTTTAGATTACCCAGTTATTTGGGAAACCTCTGTAAAGGATGTAGTCAGAACAGTTACTCTTAGAGAGTAATGATTTAGAAACTGAAAACGAAGAAGAAATATGGGTGTTACCACTGAAAATTCCTGACCGGTTCTTTTCTTACTAAAATTTCCATATCACTAGAGACAGTAAAGAGACATATTGGTGAAGAGAAGGCTTCAGGAAGACCTTATGGAAGACTTCCAATACATAAAAGGGCTACAAGAGAGATGAGAGGGACTTTTGACAAGTGATAGGACAAGAGGAAATGGTTTGAAGCTGAAGGAGTGTAGATTTAGGTTGGATCTGGGAAAGAAATTCATTACTGTGAGGATGGTGAGGCCCTGGCAGAGGCTGCCCGAAGAAGCTGTGGCTGCCCCATTCCTGGAAGTGTCCAAGGCCAGGTTGGACAGGGCTTGGAGCAACCTGGTCTAATAGAAGGTGTCCCTGCCCACGGCAGGGGTCAGAACTAAGGTCTTTTTCCACCCAAACCAGTCTAGGATTCTATAATTCTGAATACACAGGGAAGTTTTTGCATATGCACACACACACAGGACTGAGGGCAATGGACCTCCATCCATTTATGCCACTTGTGGATCTCTCCATTATATCAGAATGGAATGATGTTGTCTTACAGCACCCTCATGAATTCTGTCAGCAGCATAGAACATGATTTTAACTTGAGAAACAACTTCCACTGATATTGAAAAAATACTGAAAAAAACCAACAGCGGATTGATTGGATGTGCTTTTTTCTCTAATCCTGTCAAATGAAAGGCTGAAGTAAAAGAAGCAGCTGGTTGCCCAAGAAACTTGGGCAGCACTTTGGCCAGGCATGAATTGTATTGAAAAAAACCCCGTGGTTAACAGCGGAAAGAGCTAACGCAAACAATTTTGGGAGAGGGGGGGTAGGAGGTGCTCAGAAGTGGAAGCATTGTGAGGTATAACTGCAATACTCAAAGGACATGAAGGAACTGGTTTGACTTTCTGTCCTCCATCTGCCAGGATGTACAATATAGGAACCCCTATGTACAATATAGGTTGCCATTTCCAGCACAGGTTCTGTGGTTCTAACCTTCTGGCAAACATAAAAATTCCATTAAAGTGCGAGCCAAACTCCTGTCAACAGCCCAAGGAGAAGGATATAGCTCTGCCTTCTCTAATTTCGCACACAACCCAGATGGAAGTACAAGCACTTGTATGTTGAAGTGCCAAATAACTCTCACAAGGCTTATATTATCTTTTCTTCGTCTTGCCTCAGACAAACTTCCTGGCTTCTGGGGACTCCGCAGCTGTGTGAACTCCAGCAAAAGGCTGTGCATGGCAAGCCAAGTCCTGAGGATTTGCTTTCCAGCTTCTGTAACGAGGCTTCCCTTCCCTTCCAGTCCCACCAAGGACTGTTCAACCAGGAAAAGCAGCTGCAGAATCTTCGCAGATCCTTTAAAGCAATATTTAAAGGCAAGGTGCCCCGTTTCCTTGAAGCAAGATGCATTGCAAACAAGAGTACACCAGAACAGTAACGCAATAACTGCCTGGGAGAAAAGTGAGGAAAATAATATGGGGAGGTCATAAGAGGGGAATTGGAATTTAACAGAGCTGATAGCTTCTAAATATGAACCTGTGTTTTAATTCCATTGCTTTAACCTTGCCTTTGGCATCCTTTGTTCTGAAGAACATACAGTTTGAGCTTCAAGTTCCTGTAAATCAGAGGATTAAGACACAAAAGTGGAGTATAGAATGCTTGTTACGCCAAAATCATTAACATCAAATACAGTCATGCCTATAAATAGTGTTTCATTAAATATACTTTGAGTAATATTGGCTAATATTATCCCTTACCTCCTCACAAAGCCAAATGTTGATTTGAGAAAAGAAGTGACCTCCAAGTAAGAAGTATGTCAACTAAATCCATCTTACTTTAGTGCTGGATATGCTTTTTCCCCCTTCTGAATAAGAATAAAAGTATTCTTCATAATTTGACAGCATGATGACTGAGCTAGTATTATTCAAAGGGTAGAGAGAAAAAAAGGAGGTAATATAGATTTGTAGTTTGACCCGGCAGGTGTAAGAAGAAGAGTCTTGTTTGTAACTCAGTCAATAATAGGAAGACATTCCTGCTTTATCAATCAATTTTATGTATTAGGCTGTATGGGCATTTTGTTTCCTGCATTCAAAATCAAATTCTGGAAATCCTGGCCTCCCTCGAATGGATGAAAATTCTTTTGGCCTCAAATATCGTGGATTTGGACGTGGGAGAGAATAGGGTGATCAATAATCTTTGTGAACTCTGTGTTATTGTACGGAAAGTGCCTTTTCCCCCAGTGACTTCAATACTAACAGAGCCACCTTTCTGTTCTGGGGCACCTCTATAGCTTTTCCTAAAGAAGGCTTAGCTACAGGAAACTCTTCACACCTCAGCCTAAATGGGCCTGGGGTCTTTAGACATCTCTCCTTGCTCTCATGTCAGAGAGAAGATAACTTGGGTTCTTCCTTGCAGAAAGGGCTGTAGTTCTTCCTAAAAGAACACTGATATAATTTGTTGCACTGGAATTCACAGCCAGCCCTCAGCTCAGTCTGCACATAAGGTTTTGGAAAAAAGATGCCCAGGATTACAGCTGAGGCCACGGAGACTGTTGGAATTCAAGGAATAGCTAAGATCGTTTTTCAGTGTTACAGTCTAGTTCAAACAGTAGCAACCTTAAACGTAAAATCAATAGCCTGTGCTGCCATAAATTTCATCCATTCTCCTAAACAAGTTGCATAGAGTGTCTATATCTAGTGGTACATCTTAAACTAGGAATAAAAGAACACATCCTTTTTCTTTTTTTTTTTTCCTCAGGGAAGTAGCAACAATAAATTCATGAAAATTGTAAAGATGTTAAAACAGGCAATCATATGGAAGCTATCTGTGCTTGTGTGGGTAAAAGGGCAACTTGTTTTGATAATTTTTGATTGCACTGATTTGCACTGATGCCCTCTTAGGCATATGAGGGATATAATTTTATGTTATTCAAGTTAGGTTGAGATACCTTGAAAAGCAGCTGATTTGAAATGTGATACATAAATCTAAATAACACTTCCTTAATGACACATATAGTTTTTGCAGTTAAATTATGTAGTTAACAGAAAAAAAAATAATTAAAGAATGACAGGGAATTTTCTGCTTCGTTCCACCCTGGCTGCAATAATTAAGACTCTGTTATTAGTACCTGTCTCTAGAAGCTGTAGCACCATTTTCAAAGCCACTAGATGTATATAGCAGGGAAGTTAAATCAGAATCAATGAGTCTGGGAAATTCTTATGCATCCTTTTGCTGAAAGTAAACTTATTTTAAAGACTTTAGTGTTAAGTTGTTAATTTAGAATTTAGAGTGGCAACCGTATGAATTTCTATAGGCAGCTATTTTTTCTGACAAATAGATTTTAACATTTCAATCTTAATTTGTATTTGGACATTTCCTATTTGACTCCTACATCTAGTGACTGCTCTGAGAGGGGTCACTTCAGCACAGCCATCATTTATGAAGAGCCTTCCCGAGAAATCTCATTTTTTCCATTCTGTGCAAGCTGGCTGGCTACTATGACTTATTGCTAACTGAGGACAGGGTTCATGAGTAGCTGCTGGGGTGACCTGAAGGAATAAACCTCAAACCTCCAAAAGAAATAAAGTCTTTTACTGCCTGACTGATGGATGATAATAATCACACACACTCATGCAGCACCATTATTTCAGCTGTTATTATTTCAGCATGTAAGATGGGGCTTAAATTTCAAGCAGGAATTTTTATTTATTTATTTATTTATTTATTTATTTATCTATTTTTAAAATAAATAACATCTAGGAATAAGTATCACCCAAAACATAAAAACCATCATAGAATAGGAGTAACCAACATGCACCATGTTCCAGATCCCAACAACCATTAAATCATTGGCTTCAATTACACAAATATCAAAGAAAAGCTGTGGAATGATCAGAAGGCTGAAGTCCCTCAGAAAAGAAGGAAATATTGATTTATAAGAGTCTAAGAGCAGGAGCTGGGTACTTGATAAAAGCAAAAAGGTGGAAGATGTTACAAAGTTAAAGTGAAAAATGTGTTTTTCTTGGCCACAGCAGTCAGGACATGTGCAATTGACGTTTAATTGCTACAACAAAGACAAAATTAAAGAAAATTTAATGTTAAGAAAAGGTTTTTGTAATAAGGTTAGTGAAGCACAAATTATGTTTTCTCAGTTTAGAGAGTCTTCATCTCCCTCTGTAAAAGGTTTTAAAAACAGGCCAGAAAAGGAACTGTGAGACATGGTATGAATATGGTTCATTTCATCTCAAGAAAATGAATTTTCTAGAAAGTCTTCTGAGATCCTTTCGAGACTGAAGAATCTATAGCTAAGAAATTAAGAAAACTGTATTTCTTTCAGCATTTAGTGCCATTTCTGGTAGCTGACATTCGCTACCCTCAGCATAACCTCTGTCAAAAAACAAGCAAAAATTCAAAGAACATGTTCAGTCTTTCACCTACTGTGCTTTTTATAAGATAGCACCAAGGTACCTCAGCAGCCAAAAAATGATGAGCTGTTTGAGGGAAAAACAGTCACTGAGTGAGAGGGAGAAGGAACTCAAGGAGAATAGAGCTCACTGAGCTGTTAGACACATTATCTGTGACTGCAGGTTCACAGAGCAGATAATCAGGCAGCACAGACTGTAATCTGGAACAAACCCTTTGTTTCACATTAGTCCTAACACAAACTCATATTACAGATAAGTGCTGTCTTCTCAAAGACCATACATAATCACAATTTTCCCAGTTTCTACCATGGCTTGTTTTGTGCATCAAAGTCATCTTTGTTTTACTTTCTATTCACCAAATCTTGGTACAAGAAATGTCACAGGCTATCCTGCAGCATGCAAGTGAGAAACTAAGACATGCCCCAGACACTTGATTCTGTGTCCAGGGATCTGTGACTTGCTTTTCTTCAGGACAGACCAGCAGTGAGTTCACTGCAATCTGATTTCTGTGTGATAATGATTCAATGTTCCTAAACATGGTGAATATCTCCTGGTTCTCTCTCCCATGTTAGTCACTAATTGCCAGTGTCATTTTCCTTTCCTTTCCTTTCCTTTCCTTTCCTTTCCTTTCCTTTCCTTTCCTTTCCTTTCCTTTCCTTTCCTTTCCTTTCCTTTCCTTTCCTTTCCTTTC
>VZTF01005111.1:3055249-3126849 GCA_013397755.1 Cnemophilus loriae
CCCTTCTCCCCTTTCATTTCCTTTTCCATTTCTTTTTGTTTCTTTTTTTCTTCTCCTTCATATTTGTCATGAACTCTGCTGGAAGCTTTGAATCACTCCCAGCTGCTGTTCAGTGTTTGAAAGAGTAGACAAATGCTTTTTGTAAAGCACCACAAGAGACTTGTGGATAGTTTGTGGCAATACTCTGTGCTCTCAGAGGTGACATCTTCTTAAATACAAACATATAGCTAAATTTTCAGCATTGCTGCAGATGGCCAGCATAACGTTTTTGTTTTTCAAATTACTTTAAAATTATTTAATTTCTAAAATCAAGTAACATTTCTAACTTAGAAAGATTATGAGTTATTGGAAATATACAAAATTCTTGTCTAAATTTTTATATGTGGACGTGAGAGAAGGAGATGAGTAGAGACTCCCCAGGGAAGTGGTGGAGTCACCATCTCTGGAAGTGTTCAAAAAATGGGTAAACATGTATGGTTTAGTGGACATGGTGTTCTTTGGTGAAAGGTTGGACTTGATGATCTTGGAGGTGTTTTCCAACCGTGATAATTCTATGATTTTTTTTTATTCTGTGAAGTGACCATATTTCATCATGATAGAACATGACATTTTATCTGGATTAGATACCCAGGTTTGTGCACGAATCCCACACTGGCTGTGTCTGCATGGAGCCCGCTCCAGAGAAGTAAATCCTGATTTAGGCTTTGATTCAGCAGCTCTGTGTCTGACTCGGCCAGGAGCCCTCCCTGCCCTAAGGAGGGAGGAGCAGAAGAGACGTGATGAACTGACCCTAGTCCCCATTCCCTGTCACCCTGTGCTGCTGGGGGAAAGTGATAGGGAGGCTTTGGTGGGCACCTGCTGTCCAACCAGGGTGAACCCACCATGCTAACAAGGCTTTAGTCTTGTCTGGAAAAGCAGCCTGCAAAAAATACTCAGAATCATGTCCCATAGGACAAGAGATCAAGTCTCAAATCAAGATGGTGCTTGAATTATGTTTTAAAGCAAAAAAAAAAAAAACATCAGGCTTTGTAATCTCTGCCTAACTAAGAGAACAAAACTGCAAAACTGCAATTCTTGTTCGTACTTATCTTTTTTCAGATCTTACTAAATGGCTCCTCAACCACTTCCTGTAGCACCAGGCTCCTTCCAGGAGTTAATCATGCACAGTGTAAGTACACACACCCGTTTAAACTTTGTTGGCTTTTAATTTCATCTGTGGTGGAGGGGGAGTGAGCTGTGTCTCCCAAAACAGCTCATAAGTGATGAAGGTTTATTAAAAAAAAAAAAATGAACTGAAACCTTTTTTTGTTAGTATAAATAATTTTCACTGTCATAACTACAACGAGAATTTGTAATTGAAGCCTGTTGTGGTATCACCTTTTGAAGGCAGACAGACTCCATTTACAGCAAGGAAAAGTTGCATTTGACATTTTCTCTTTTCAGAGTGGCTCTGTACCAAAGCTGGTACAATTATCTGAGTTCAAAACTAATAGCAGCAAAACTTGACATACAGTAGATTCATTTTTGGAGGTGGGAGCATGACGGGCAGGGAAATAGCTGATGTTGCTGACCTCTGGGTTTTCATCATTAACCTTGAGAACGCATGAGCCGTTAAAAGGGAATAAAGGATTGCTGTCACCATTCGACAGTTTGCATGTCTATGTGCTCTAAAAAATTCCTGCTCTTGACACTAAAATCCTCTTTCTCATCCTACACCCACACCAGATTCTCTTACTGAGATGTAGCACTAGTCCTCCACCCACTGACCAACTGACTTCTCACTTTTTTGACACTCCTGAGACCAAGTTAATTTGGCTGATGGAGTTTTTACATACAGAGGGTTCAATCCAGAGTTCATAAAGTCGATGGAAGTCCTTCTATTTATTTTACTGGTTGTTGTAGCAGGTTAGCAAAGAACAAATGCTCCTACTTTAAGTGCAAGTTATTCCTCATTAAAAGGGGAAAAAAACTCCAAAAAACGAGCAAAAATAAATTGGCAGTGACAGAAAGGAGAGGGCAGTTTCAAGAGTGCTCACCTGATGGGGTTGCAGCAGCCTCCTCCTAACAAAATGACATTCGCAATATGCCAATGGCAGTCAGACATGTGGAAGACACACGTGGGCAGCCTGGTTTGACACTTCTCAGCAGGGTGGGAAATACTGAATTGGACCAGCTCAAGGCTCAGGGCAGAGCTAAAGCACAAGTGGAGAAACTGAAGAAAGTGGTGAAACTAAAGCAGATATCTATGAAACGAAAAAACTGGGATATAGGTTTTTCTGGTCCTCCTGTCACCAGAGCATGGGAAGGGTGG
This sequence comes from Cnemophilus loriae, assembly GCA_013397755.1. Lineage (NCBI taxonomy): Eukaryota > Metazoa > Chordata > Aves > Passeriformes > Corvidae > Cnemophilus > Cnemophilus loriae. The sequence continues at coordinate 3,057,561 of VZTF01005111.1, forward strand.
AAACAGCAACACTTCCTGGTACAGATTCCACCCACTCACCACAAAAACAATTATTATCCTGTGTTTGCTGAATGTCCTCCTCCAGTACCATCAGTCATAGCATCTAACCTGATTTTTCTACACTCTTGCAAGGAAAGAGAAGAGTCCAGGAAGATCTGCTGCTACCTCAGCAACTCCATTGCTTGTCACAGAGATGTCTCTAAAAATGCACGTAAACTCCAGGGAGTGCCACCTGAGACAAGAGAGGATTTTGAATTAAGTCATTGAGATCATAAAAACTACAGAGTTAAAAAAAAGAAAATAACCAACCAACCAACCAACAAAAAAAAAATCAACAAAAAAAAATCTGTTTTAGTTTTCAAAATAGAATAAGGGAAAGCTTATTTATTCATTTCTTTGAATGAGATTTCCTAAAGAAAGATGTGGCTTGTGTGTCAAAATGAATGACTTTTACAGATCTTCATGATTTTTCTTTTAACATTCAAATGTGTATGTCTCAAAAAATATCCCAGTACAAATTTGTATGCCCAAATACAGCCCTGATCTCTCTGCCTACACCAACTTCCATTTCAGATTTCCGGAATGGAGCAAGACAGAAAAAACATAGAGAAACTTCAGGTTAATCTCTCTACTATTGTATTTTTTATATTACTGACTTCTTTCCTGTTACCTTTCTATCCAGCTTATTCGAGTGTATTCTGTTAATTCTCTTTCACAGAAACACTCCTCCCCACCACCTATGCTTCTTACCTTTTATGTTATCCTTTTTAGGACTTTTTTTATTTCTTTCCTTTAGTTTTTAGAACAAAGTGATCAAACTCAAATGCAATACTCGTGGTGAATGAATGCAAGTTATTCCTATAATAGCTCTAGTATTTGGTAAAGGAGTCTTCAGTCAATTTTAATTTATCCTTCAGTCTCTCTCTTTTAAAATCACTGCCAAACCTTGAGCCCGTGTCCTTCACTAAATGTCCTTGCAGCCTTTCCTCTCTGACGCTGGGTTTTCTCATGTTTCAGCAACACGTGTTTCTGTCAGAACCCCCTGATTCATTCTCAATAAAAATATTTAGGGAAAACATGTCACGTTTGACAAGAACTAACCCCAACAGCATAAAAAGAGTGCCTTCCTTTACTCTCGAATGACCAAAAGCTTTACTGAGAAGCTTTACTTCTTAGACCATGGTCAGTTGAGGTGTAAAGTTCTAATTCTGCCTAAAATTGAAAGTGAGACTTGTATCACTGACACAAATCTGTTATTAACTCCTCAGTCACCAAACTGTGCTTTGCCTCTCTATCTGTTTTGACAAAGAAAGCTTCCTAAATTGTTGAGTCCAATGTGGGTCCTGAAAGCAGTAGACTTTCAGATTTTCATGGAGCCAGGAAACTCTCTTATACCTAACTTTAATTGAACTTTGCCACAAGGTTTGTGAGATGTCAGCTCCATGCAATTCGTCTGAACAAATGGAAGGATAAATGATAAAAAAGCTATATTTTTATTTCTTTTCATTGTTCTATATGTGCAGGCTGAGTAGATGCCACCAATCTTACCTGGTTTCATGTTAATCTCACCTCCAGTAAACTGTATTTTCACATGTAGTCACAGGTGGTTGAAACATTCTCCCTTTACAAGGAAAACAAACAAAAAAATGTAAAAAATAGTTTTTCATTTCTTTCAGAGCTGCCAGAACCCTCCAGAATGCTTTCTTTGTAAAATCCACACGCATCTTATCACCCTCTAAGAGCACTGTACTTAACTAACAGGGCTACTTCTTGAAACAAAACATAAAGTGTTTGTGAATCATTTTGAGCCTGATAAGCCCATGCGAGAACACTGTGCCTGGCACACCTGACCTGCCATGAATCACACAGTTAGGAGACAGCTTCTTCCTTTAACAGAAAAGGTTTCTCTGTTGACTAGGTAACAATATTTACCAAAAATCCTGCATTATCTTTTATTTCAGCAGTGAGAAGTATGCATGTGATTAAATGAGAATATTTATGTCAATGGAAGTGGATAATGCTCTTCTTTTGGCTTTTGGGTTCTGGTTTTTTGTTTGTTTGTTTGAACTGATTTTGGAGAGGAAATTACAGTGAACAAAGATTTCGATTGAAAGCTCTCTCTTAGAGATGAGCAGGATTTATGCCTTTAGACAATAGAGTTTCTTACTTCCACCCACATCGTGGAGTTCCCCTTGGTGCAGGAATGCTCTCGCTTTGTGTTCTACACATGTGTTCATCTTTGCTGTTGGTGGACAAGAGATGGAAGGCTGAGATTAAAGACCTTCCCTATTATCTGGCTTCCCATGAATTTTCCTCTGGATCATATGAAACATTTAGTAGTGTCCTGCAGTACTTCCAGCTTGTTGTTGACCATTCGGAATAGCAGTCCCCTTGAAGGCACTGCTAAGCTCTCCTCCATCCAATTATCTAATTCCTTTTTTAATGCCTATATTACATAATCAAATATAATTAAAATTAACGAACCCACAAAAATACGAGACGTACAGAGAGTTAGATTTCTGCTTTGCTTTATCAAATTAGGCTCTTTATCCACTGGAGGCTAAGATGAAAAGTTGTGGGACAGGTGTGTGTATTGTGGGTCACTGAGGCTTCACTGGCTTACATGTGCTGAGAACTGACTACACAAACTCCTACAATAAAAGTCTTTGCACCACTTGAATATTCAGGTAGTTCTCTCTGCCTGTAGTCAGGGAAGGGAATATTGGCATCTGAAGCTCAGCACATTAGCAAACAATAATGAAATATTGTCATTCACTTGGTTAAGCACAGGATGGAACAAAGTCAAGGGCTTTATGAAGTTTTTGGAGTTCAGATGCTCAGCTGGAATAAATCAATATTGCTGTAATTAGCTCTGCTAAGTTTCATAATCTGCAAATCAGGTTCACTGTTAGGCTTTTTTTCCCCATCTATATGAAAACAAATTGCTCTTTACTCTGATTTAACCCTGACTGATTTATTGATAATGATGAAATTTTAAATCCTGATAAAGAAAGTAAGTTTAAAGATGTCATTTAGGGCCTTCATATTTTTGAGTAGAGAAGGGTGGTGATTGTATGGCTCCTGATTTCATCTCTGTTTCATCCTCATTCCCCTTAGATGGATAAGTTACTCTGCTTTATGTATACATAAATGTCCTTTAAGGCTCTATTTATGTCATTCTCTAGCCATATAGAAAATAATGAGGTCCCAGCTGAAAGCCTTAAGGGTCTCCTAAACAATCAGGGAGGAACAACTGGCTGTCTTATGAGCCCCTGTGAAAATAGCAATTTGTTCATTAATCATGGAAGCAAAGTCTCATCACTGGACAATTAAATCAGTTAAATCAGCCTTACTCCATGGATAACAACAAAAACACTTTTAACATGAGTGAAACATTCGTCATGCTAAGCCTGTAAATCCATGTGATGGCACTGCATTAACCCTTTCCTTTCTCTTTTATGAAGATCTTTCTTGGTGCAGTATCTATGACTGATCTAATACCTTCTTTCCACCCCATAAAAAAGAGGTGAATGAATGTAGTGACCTTGGAGGGTGTTTTTAATCCTTTTCTACTAACTTGGGGGTTTGAGCATTTAAGTTGCCTCTCATTATTAGCGACAACTAAAATTACTTTAAAACACTTCAAGTTATGTAAAATATAATGATTTGTAGAGTGGAGCCAAACACTGGTACTTATTTAGGAACATACACGTTGTTGGAAATTTTGCCCACAGTTAGGAAAAGAGCCATTAATGACCTCAGTTATCAGTTTCTCTTCACCAGTTCCCAGTTAAACATCCATCTTTTGCAGGGTATGATTGTTGCTAGGTTTGATCCTTTGACAAGCTCACCAGCTGGTTACAGGGGCCCACGTAGGAAGGAGGGTGGGCAGCTGAGATTCGGTTTACTTGGATTTAGGCTGGTGTAGAGTCATGTCCTTAAAGGAAATCATACAAGTCTGTGTAATATATAACATAGTTTTGTATCACTGAGTTAAAAATTGCCATTTTATGCAGAGTTTATGCTCTTGTACTTAAATATTGCCTTCAACATTATTACATAATTACCTTGGATCTCATCATGATGGATAAATGTGAAACGTGGGGTTAGATCTTGGAATTTGATTTAGAAGATACTGTGATAGCCTTTATTTCACAGGAGAAAATGCAGAAGTGCACACGAGAAAATTCACAATAATTTGAATTCCCCTTGTCTCCATATGCATACATTATGTACAGCTTGAAATAAAATTTTTTAAAAAAGCAAACTCATTGTGAAGAAAAATATTTAAAAAGTAACAGCATGGAGTGAGTATCTTAAGTGGACATAAAGGGAGAATACAGAGGGGATGGAGGCAGGTTTTCATAGATGTATATCACAAAAAAACTCTAATGGAGGCAGTTACAGACTGTCAGAGCAGAAATTCTCACCGTGTAAAGACAGGTGATTTAGCAAGGAGGGCAAGCTGGAATACAGCCCCTGAGGGGTTGTGGGATGCCTCTCTTTGAACAGTTTCTAAACTACAGCTGGACACATCTGGGCAAGGCACTAAGCAACCTCGTTGAAATCTGAAGTTAGTTTCTCTCCTTTTTATTCCCTATTTATTGCAACCATTTTGCAAAATTTGTTTTCCTTAAATTTTTAAATTTCTTGTTGCATTATTAACCTTAAGAGGGTTTTGTATACAGGGCCTGTCCCTTGTTGAGATGCAAGTAAGTGAAAAATATTGTAAACACCTCCTACCAGAAACATCAAAACATCTCTTTTCACCAAATCTTAGCCTTATTCTACTACAGTGTTCAGTTAAGAAAAGTAGAGGGCTAAACAGATGGGAAACACAAGCAAAGGTTCAGTGGAACCTGTGGAAACCAAACCTGAACTGCCAAAAGTTGTCTTCCACTTGCAACGATATTAAGAGATTTGAAGGGACCTGCTGCTCATGGGGTGGCTGACTGCGTTCTCCTCTTCCCTGCTATGAATTGTGTGAGTATAATGATAGTCTGGAGGAAAGGGAGATGTTAGAGTGCTGTGCAGACTCTGCCTTTCTTGTTCCCTTCAGGTCCTTTTATTTTTTTCCCCCTACCTTTTCTGGATGAGATGCTGAGTAATGAGGCTTTGTGTTGGAAAGGTGACATATATGTCACTGAAATTTTTATCTTGAATTATCTTCACGAGCATACAACTGAGAATGTTTTGTTTTTCATTTCCGATCTCAATTTCAATAGAAACTTTCAGGGGCGTTGCTGAATTCACCTAGGAATAGCAAATTTGACTCACAGTGAACTGTTCACTTCATCGTGTGCTTGGAGAAAAAAAACCACATACACAGACTTTTTTATTTCATCTAAGGCAGTTTTATGGCAGCATGTTATGTGCATTCTTCTGAGCAACAGCAGAAACAGGACATGGAGTTAAATCAGTGAGTGTTGATGTTATCATCAACAGAAAAAACTCTTTTATTAGTGCTATGCAAAAATTGTTTTTAAAAGTGGGTTTTTTCCTTTATGTGTTCAAATGAAGATGGTGTCAATTTTTTTAAAATGATATTACAGGAAGCCTTAGAAGAAACAAATAAATTTGTTTCCTCTATGAGGAAACCCTGACCCAAGAGTGATTTTCTCAACAGGTAACACCAAGAGTGATGCACTACAGAAAAAAACCCAAAATCACTGCCAAAGTACAGATATTTTTAGTGCAGTCTCTCACAGAAAAGATGAAGTCAGGTTTTGTTATGCAATATCACTTACTTAGATACACTGTTACTTCAGGAAAGAGTGAAACTTTTATAGCTCCTTGACGTAACAAGACGCTTCCATAAGGTTCAGCGGAATTCATTGATTGTACATAGATAATAGTCCCTAAAAGCTGAAAAATTCACATGTCATTCAACTCTAGCTTTAATTAAAAATTGATGGCCCCAAACTTAATCCTTTGGCAAAGTGAAGTACTGAAAACATATATGTTTGTGATACAGTGATAGGATTTAAAACAAAAATGTCCAGGAAATACTGATGTTACAGAACTTGACTTCTTTCCAAAACAGAATCAATCATTGCTTTTTTGTCACCTGTAGATTTAGTAATATAAAACCAAAACACCAAACCAACCAACGAACCAACCAAACAAAAAGCCACCACCAAAAAACCCTAAAAAACCACAGAAATAATTTCAAATAATTTCCTTTGATTCATTTTAGATATGGAATTTATTTCAAAATTTACATAATTTCAGAATGCCATCTGAAAAAGCCAGTTCAAAATCATGTAAGTCAAAATCCCAACAGATCTCTACCCGAAGTACCACATTCCTGCAAAACATTTCTCTTTCAACAAAAGCAGTTTCTCTAGATGATATTTGTAAAAGGAAAATGTTTTCTTATCAGAGGAAAACAGGCAGTGAGAGGCCAGAAAACATTGAGTTAATCCAGCCATCTGCCCCTTAATGGGATCAGCTATACTATGTCGCTTTAACTCCTGTTTTCCTCTAAGAAGTTTTCAGATGAGGTTAAATAATCTACTCGAGCACTTCATCACCGTGACAGGAAACTTTTCCTATTGTATGAACGAGATTTTTTTTCCCTGATGAAGTTTACCTTTTTGTTTATGTGTTGCACCCATCATGAGCATGGCAGACTGTTGTTTTCCAATCCTCCTTGCAGAATTATTTTCCCTATATTTGAGATCAAATATCTCAATCTCTCACCTTACTTTGTTAAGCTTAAATAACTACGGTTTCTGTCACTCTTTCTTCAGAGGTCATATTATCTAGATGACACAATCCTTCTTATTTGAAATGTTTACACCATTTCTGTTCTCATGGTATTATCATGTTTTTAATCCCTTGGGCTATACTTCTAAAACACAGATAGATCAGAATCACCATTACCTGATTTATATTGTTTCCCTGATGCTTTTATTCTTTTTTCTTTCTTTTTTTTTTTTTTGAGCACAAACTTGAAGTTTCTTCTCAAAAAACCCTTGAATTTCAGTTGCCTCGAATATAATTTCTGCACTGCTGTGTCCTCCAGCTTGAGAATATTTATTATCAGCAGAAAGCTCTTTTTATGAAATATGGATTTGTATTTGAAATCAAGAATATGAATTTAAAAACAGAACCTAGTCCTAGTTAAGCCAGTGCTAAAAACTCCATGGGAATTTCAGTAGAAGGGGAAATAAACCATTAAGGGGCAGCAGGGCTGTAATTTTGTTGCCTGCAATGGGCTCCAGGGAAGATCTATAGTGAAAGAGGCAGGGAAGAGTTTTGAATAAGTTAGGACATCAGTAGCAGTAAAAAAAAAATCATTTTAAAAACTGTAACATCAAAGAAACCCCCAAATTTCTGATACCATTTCTCCATGGGAAAGCAAAAATTGCTGTGCCACACAAGGTAAGAGAAAGAAGTTTACTTCTTCACATGTAAGTTTCATGGCAGATACATTTTATAGACACTCTTTGCCTACAGGTTATTCCAACCTCTCTTGGCTGCAATTCATCATTATATGTCTGTCCCCTTCCTCACTCCAATCCTCATCTATCTGAGTCTAATTACTGGGGGCTTTCTCTCATGAGTTACTGCAAACCTTGAAATACCTGATGTTTTACTCACAGCCTTGACTGCAAAAGACAAGGAACATCAGATTCCATATTCAGATATATAAGACAGGAAATCCGCTTAAAATATCTGCTTTAAATGATTCCCAAAGTCTTAAAAGTAAAGTGGAAAGAATGGCTTAGGTTATGGTTATAAAGTAATGATGCAAAATATCACAGCTTTTGGGAGAGCCTGAGTGCTTTTTGTTTTTTAAAATAATTTTTTGAGTTTGCAGTATTGAATGATGCATAGTTTGAGAAAAAGGTTTGCTTATGCTTCTAGTTCCTATAAAGACCCGAATAAAGTCCTGGTCCAGTAAAGGAAATGACAGCCTTGCCACTGCTTTACACAAGCCCTGGATCTCACTCTGGTGTGTGCTCCAGTGCACTCCTGGCCTGAGCTATCTTTACACTTGTAACCTCAATATCTGCATTTTCTGGGGTTTGATGGATTTGTTGCAGGACACAATAGTACAGTGAAATACTCGGCAAGATGCATAGGATGAGACAATAAAGGAAAAACAAGCTTTTGCTCCTCTGCACAAAGAACTTGTTTCTTACTTGCTAGAGCATTTCTTCTAAGTGACAAACAGGAAAGACTGGCAGACTCAAATTAGAGGTTAAGCAAAGGGTAGCTGAGAAGAACAAGAGTCAACTACCTTAGTTTAAAAATAGAAATAGAATGAAGCTAGCAACCTGAGGGAATTGACATGTAGCAGATTATGAGGAAATTGGGAAGGTTCTTTTATTACAGTTAAAACACAGAAGAAATGAGAAAAAGTGCCTGCTTTACCAGGTTCCAGTTCTGCCTTCAGCTGAGAAGAAAAGCTCATAGTATCAAACCAATTAAGATTAAAATGAAACTTGAAGGCAAACAAAGATGGTCCATTCCCTGTTATCCCTTTTTGTGTGGTGTAACAGATGGGATGTATCCCTTCCCCACAAGATGGCCTATTAAAAGGTTAAGGTGCACTAAATTACTAGAATTAAAGTAAGGCTAAACAGCTTTTTCATTACAATTAACTTTAAAGGTTTGATTATTTTTCAGATTAGACTCTCTGGTTCAACTTTTTCATTTGCAAACCAATTCTGATTGAATATTGACATCAGAGGAGGAGAAACTATTCCATGCGCTAGTGAGAGGGAAAAATAGGATCAGTACTGCAACGGGAGAAATGGGAATCTTCACCTGCAGTTAGAAGATGCTGAGGTGTGTCGGACTCGTTCACTTCATGGCTTGCATGTACTCATCTATTCTGCTCTTGGTAAAGACTGCTCAGATTTAACAGAAATAATTATATTCATTGCAGTACAGCTTAGCAAACTTCTGAAATTGGTAATTTCTAGATACAGTCAAACAACAGAATTCCTTCCTGTGGGAAATTGCCTTTTTGATGAAAATCCTGAAGCTTTCGTTATCTGATGGAAATTCGAAGTTTGAGGAAAGCAGACACTGTAGGTACGTGTTTAATGGAAGCACAAGTTCCTACACAAGAAACTTCACAGAAAATATTTGGTAGACCCTAATAATTTTTTTGTTGTCTTATTTCCTTCTTGTGACACATTACTGAGAAAGATGTAAGCAGATAGAATCTGGAGTATTCAGGTTCCCTTAATCCACCTTGGTCTATTCAGGACAAGGCATAGCATGTAGTTTTCAGTAGTTCACAGTTTCTAGAAATAGAACCACAGAAACATGGAAAGGTTTGGGTTGGAAGGGATCTTAGAGATCATCTCATCTCAAGCTCCTTGCCACGGGCAGGGACAAATTCCACTAGACCAGGTTGCTCAATGCCCCATCCAACCTGGCCTTGAACTCTTCCAGGAATGGGGCATAATATATAAATACATAACAGCCAGAAAGGATTTTTCTTTTTTTTCCTCGTAGATTCCTGGTGCTTTCAGAAAAAAACAACTCCTTGTACTCGAGATGTAATTTAAATACAGAAGCAACGTACTTCAGAGCTGCTTTCAGGAAGGCATTGACTGGAAGGGCTTAAGATGCAGTTATATGTTTTATATCTTTCCTCCTAATTAAAAAAAATCTGCTATATGAAAATAGTCCGTCCACATGATTGAGGCTGGTTTCTGACAAGGAATATGATGTCAATGGTTTCATTTTAAAAGATGGACTCTTACTCCATAATGATATTAATTTAAGGAAGATTATCTAAACCTTTGAGATAGTTCTTTTCTGCATACCATTACTCAGTGCTACTGAACTGGTGGCACACTAAGAGTCGGTAATGGCCCATGTATAAGAACAAAGCCTAAGTGGCAATAATGCTACACAAAAAAATGAAGTAAATCTGATAATGTGTTTAGGGGATAACGTCCCGGGTAAGTCCCCCAGCAGTTATCTTTTCCTTCACAGTGGAGTCCTAAATCAATTCCTGATGTATGAAATGCACAATCACTTTAGTTTCCCTTAGTGCTGGTTTAATTGCTGTCATTCATGGGGGGAAAAAAATCACAAAGTAACACAAGCAACCAAGAACAATCAGTATTAAAGGAAGAATAGACAGAGTCAGAATTCCCATCTGAAATATAGATGGTGTTTAAATCCAAAACCTGACTTGAATTTTACACCTCAAATCAAGAGCTAGCACTTTTCTGTACTCCTATTTCACGTATAGAGAGGAATGAATATAGACTAATCTAAATTGTAATTTCATAGGTTGTTTATACTGCATAAATAAGGTACAGCAGCTGTTTGAAAGGCAAATTGAACTAAAAGGTCTCTGGATTGAATCCTAAAGTATTTATATTCAGTTTTTCACATTGTGTTCTGTTTTCGAAACCATTGCTGAATTTGTTAAATCACTGGTGTGCTTGTTAAAGAAAATAATATTCCACAAATGCTGGCTACCCTTAGACTCTCTCCTTGAGTCTAAATGTTTGTAGCTAAATACAAAACCTTTGACATAGCTGTCTTTACTGAACCAAAACAAACTGCAGTGAAGTCTTGTTTAAACTCCATCAGCCGTGATGATTATACTGTATTTGTAATGAAGCAAGGCCTCCCAATAACACTACGAGGACACATTTCATAGTGTGTAATGGTTTTTACTGTATATATGATTTCACATGTCATTAGCCAGACTTTTCAAATGTGTTCCGAGTAACTTATAGAAAAAACACTAACATGCTGAAACAAGATTATTAGCAAAATCAATATCACTGAATGGGCAATTTATTTTTTCTTTTCCGACTCGCTGTTGGTAACTGCTCTAGCAAGACCAGAAGACCAGCTTTAAACTGAAAGAGGGTAAGTTTAGGTTAGATATTAGGAAGAAATTCTTCCCTGTCTGGGTGATTAGACACTGACAGAGGTTTCCCAGAGAATCTGTGGCTGTCTCATCCCTGGAAGTGTTCAGTGCAAGGCTGGATGGAGCTCTGAGCAATCTGGTCAAGTGGAAGGTGTGTTTGACTGTGGCAGGGGGTTGGAAGGAGATGATCTTTAAGGTCGCTTTCCATGCAAACCATTCCATGATTCTATGAATATAATATTAGTATATTGTGGTTCCGAAACAAAAATCCCAATTTTTCTCAGAAGTATTTGCTATACTATGTCCGGACTCTATTGAAGTTTTATTCAAGTTTTTTCTCTCTCATGTAAGAACTTTCACGTAAAAATTTCTTATTCTTATTAGCCTCAGGACCACAGAATTTAAGCAAGGAAGATAATTAATTAGGCTTGTGTCTGGTTCCTCTTTTCCTGCCTTCTTCCCATCCCGTGACATCCCTGACTTCACAGTGAATCCAAACAGACCAGACTTGTAGCTACCTCGTGAACTATTTGGGTTTTTTTGAGCTATTTCCTTCCCATGCCCTAAATTTTCCCATCCCAATTGCTCAACAGCATTACTTCAACAGTAGGCACAGTGTCCAATTCTTCTGCCTTTCCTTCTTCTCTAGCTCCCCAGGAAAGACCCTGGAGTGGGAATGATTTGAGTATCCAAAGTGTGAGGGTGATTTAACATCTCGTAAGGGTGTGAGAGTTCTATCCATCAGAGTATGACCTGATCTGAGGACTGGGGTCCCTTGGGAAGAATAGACAGTGTGCTCTGGAATAAGAACATTCAGCTGTCTGGGGGTGGATTTCTGCAACTTCTCATTCTCATGACAGAGAAAATATAGAAAGAAAATCAAATCAGGCGGACTTTTGGTCAGAATTTCCTGCCCTAAGGAAGCATTTCTAGTTCGTATTTTCATCTGTCTGTCTTTGAGGAAAGCAGAACTGAATTCTCAGAGTTTGTGGAGGTGGGAACTGGGAGAAGGCAGGTAGGCAGGTAAGTAATGCTTTCGGGGACAAGCAACTGGGTTAAGATGATTTAGGAGATCTGAGACAAGGAGAGAAACCAAGGCTGTGTTTATTCTTATTGATAACCATTGTAATCTCACCAAGACCAGAGAAAATAAGTAAGGAATTTGACTGCCAATTCTCACAGCTATTTATCTGATTATGTGTAATCCTTTTTAGAAATGGTGACTTCAGACTCTTCTGATAATTATCTATGAGCAAACATTCAATTTTCTGATTGTATATGTGATATGATACAGTGCTGATGGACTTTCCCCTTGGGGGACTGAAATGCTGTAATTTAGTGTTTGTTTATAAACATTCACTCTTTACAGGTGTAGATATGTCATTAAGTCCCTTAAATAATCTAATTATTTCCAGACGATCTGGAACTTAAGTGTTTTTTCCTCACTCTCCATTAGGATAGCTCTTAGTAATTAACTTCAGTAGTACAGGAAGGACATAAAAAGGGAGTTAGAAGAACTTTGACTGAAAAGGATGCTGGCATGGTTATATTCTTGTCTTGAAAGAATTTATGTTCTTTCTGAACTTCATTCATATGAGCAATCCTATTTTTGTGGTCACAGACAAGAAATAAGATCAAGGTAATGTTTTATTATTTAAAAATTAAGGACTTGGAGTTGGTTTTTTTTAAAAGTTTTCTGTGTGTGTGTGAACAGAAAAAATATCTACGTGTAAAAGTTAAAAGCAAGGGGGAAGAGCTTTTCATCTTTCCATCCACTTTATTTGGAGTAGTCATTTCAAAAACTGGAAAGTTTAAGAAAAGGAAGTAAGTTGTTTTTGCAGTTTTCCACAAGAATAACAGTGTGGACATCACTTGAGATAAAAACACTATCTCACCAAGCAAAAGTTTGAACAGCTTTGGTCTGAGATACAATTTTTATCAGAATGATTATAGAAAGCAAAAGATATGTTGGTTTGAGCTTGGACATTTTGTGAAAAAAAAAAAAAATCCGTATGTAGTTATATAAAATTCATTTAATTTCAGACTTGTATTGCTCATTTACGCTGTTTGGGGGTCAGTATGTAAAGATGCTGCAAAATGGTTTATTTCCTCAGGAGTGGTCCTTGTTGCTCAGGGTAGACATTTGCTCTGCTCTGACCTCTCTGTCCTCTATTAATATGAACATATATAAAACCTAATAACACATGATTCAATTTATTCTGCAAAAATCTAGACCAGCAGTGGTGAATTGCTCTCTGAAATTTTCTATTTCTTTTCAATGACTACAGAGAAAGCCCAGAAATGAACTGTGGACAGACGTAGTGCACACGTGGTGATCGACTCTTTGGCTCTCGAGTGGTCAGACATTAATCAGAGTTCACACCTCTGTATTTGGAAGGACACAGTTCTTTTACTGGGCCTGTCCATGAGCTTGACACATATAACACCAGGGCATTTGTTTTGACCCTCCTCAAATGTTCGATTTTTCTTGCCAGCACTAGAAATTTCCTAAGCTATGTGATACTTGCTAAATATTTCACTCTGTTTTTTAAGCTGTAGTATTAATAGCAGGCGTTTTTCTAAGGTTCTATCCTTTTGCATGCTCTTTGACAGGATTAAAAGAATAATAAAACCTGTCTGGCTTGTAGCTGCACACACAAATGGTCACTGCTTGGCTCAATTTCCAAATTGTTTATGGCATTTGAAATTTCTGAGGTTATTTTACTTTTCCTGCAGCTCTTCCTTATCTTTTTTTATTTGCCACCTCTGTGCCAATATATCAATATCCTAAGATGCCTCAAGCAGTTTTAGTTTAGTTTTTGGTTCCATACAATGAAACCAGTCAGGTTGAGAGTCATATACTTATATATGTGTGTCTAGATGTTGGCTCCTGGCTGTTTTGATTAGGTCTTCATTACCATAGAATCACAGAATCATGGAATATCCTGAGTTGGAAGGAAACCCACAAATTTCAGCACATGACAGCTGATTTACCCCTGCAGAACTGCATGTTGCTCTATGCTATCTGTGGCATCCTCATGGGATCAGCAAACAGAACACAAGACCTACAGGAAACCTGCATCACTCCAGCTGAGTTAAAACTCCACCTGCAGACAAATCGCTTAAGTCCAATCCAAATATTTCAGGTTGAAGTATTTCAAGAAGACATTGTGGTGGAAAAGCAATCTATTGGGTTTTATGGGACCAGATATAGTCCTGCCCTGTTCCTTCCAGGAGGTTGTATCTTAGCATTACCTGGATGTTCGACACTAAGGCAGTATCCAGTCATCTTGATGGAAGGAATCAAGGATCTTTTGAAAAATATATGGCCAGTCTTTGGTGCAATTCAGTTACTTGGAACATGGGTATCTATTTCCACCTACACCGACTAAAAGTTCGCGAATATCCACCCCTGTGCTGTGGCAGCTGGATACCAGGTGGGACCCCACAGGGCTTCTCAAATGGAATGATGTGCCTGCACCCAGGAAAAGGGATCACCTCCTCTAAGTCTTCAGGTAAATAAAATTAACAGCGAAAGAACATAGAGACAGGAGAATTTTTAATTCATTCTGTTTATCACTTTTAATTTAAATATAGCTTAACAAGGCAAACAAAGCAGAGTGCCTCTCTCCCATTATCTTTTTATATTCTGGGGAAAAAAGACAATGCACAAAAAGTGTCTAAAATTGAGCTGCTTATGGTTATGTTGCTATAGTTACAGGATGATCAGAGGCTTTGCTAAGCCAGAAAAAGAAATGAGCAGTTTCAAATAGTTTTGCACCTAGTCCCTGCAGATAGTGCTACATTTCCAAGTACACAGTTTTGATCTGCTTCACATTGGTGAAATGCAAAGAAGCCATTTGTCTCCCGAAATTTCTTATGAATAAAAAAACACTTTGCATTTTGCATCTGAGAAATCCCATGTATATTTCAACTAGGAAAAACAGTTTCTATTAATAGACATGGTCAGAAAGTGTTCGTGTTCTTTTTTCCGCAGAATAATTCCTTTTATCCATTTTTCTTTACAAAATGCAGCAGTTAACTTCTTCGAGCTGAAAATCAAAAAGTTCTTCTTTCAAGCCAAAGTCTGTTATCTATATACATAAATCTATAATGTCCTTCAATTAAATAAGTTACACAAGAACAAAAACACCCATGTGAAATGGTCAGTTCAAAATAGAAGAAACAACACCACAATTTTTGCTAGGAAAAAAAAACTCATGGAAATATTAGCATTCTCCCTCTAAAAAAATAATTTCAATATCTGTTATGGGTAAAAATTCTCACTCAGTGATGTCATTGCTAGAGATTACAATAGAGCTTGGGAAGTTCTGCTGGTAATCTGTGCATTAAAAGCTGAATTTGCACCCGTCTGTGCCTAAAATTTTATTCCCTTTTTTATAAAAATTCTGAAGTCTGCTTTTCCATTACGTTTCACTGGATGAATGGAAAGAAGTTATACCTGAATATGATGACTACAGAAGACTAGACATTAGCAAATAATATTCCTGATTTTCCCAGCCCCTCTTCAATGCATTTTCATTTGGGCAAAGGAGTGCCTGCAGCTCCTAAACTCATCCATCTTTCAGGGTATATTGAAGTGTGTGATGCAAATCTTCTATTATTTCTCTTTCATTTATTCTGTTGTAAGTGTATCCTACCCCTCTCTAAAAAGGCTCCACTGTAAATTCAAATTTGTGCTCTTCTATAAAAATGACTGCTTCATACTGCAAATCAGTAATGTGGCAAAGGGAGTCTGTTCAGGCTTCAAAGAGCTTTGTTTTAAAGTGAAGAAAGGACTTGGGCTTAAGTCACGAAGATTAGCTGCAGTTCATCTATCAGGACCTGCCCATTCAAAGCACCCTAAAAGGGGTATGAAGGATGATTTTGATGCAGTTCACTGGCCCTTTCCACTTACCTCTTATTCACGGGCCTTGTAGGCTTCTGCAGGCTGGTGTTTTGAGCAGGAGGCTGGACCAAATGGCCTCCAGAGATCCCTCCTATCCAAATTATTCTGTGACCTGTCCCGCCTCTCAGACATCCCAGATCTTGTGGGTCAGCACGAATCGAAATTCTTCTCTGTCTCTGAAGTTTTACTGACCTATCCTACCTGCCAGTGGTGGGACTTGTGAGAAGTCATTGATCATCTGAATCGGAACCAGCTACTTTTGAGGCAGCTGAACATGGCTTCAGATTTTCATTGACTAAAGAGAATCAAATCCTCGTACAGAGAGTTTAGGCTCATTAATCACTTGTGAGAACTCAATTTATATGCATCTACCTGTAGATATCTTATCTGTGGACTGAAACACAGTTATAGTTTCAATGTCAGTAAGAAGTTAATTACTTGATCTTTCTTTAAAAGTTGATAAAGATCTAAGGTAAGACTCATTTCAACTCAGCATAGATATCCGAGGTAGTTCAGAAGAATCATTCCCTGGAAGTGATTCTGTTGCTCTCATAGGATACCTAGTTTTATTTGAGATATCACAGGGAAAACTGTGGGGTCCCCTGACCCTTCTCCAGAAGGCCACTGGTACCCAGTGGGTCCAAGGTCAGATAACTGCATTTAGTACAATTTGTTGCACAAATATAGCTCACTTCCTCTCCCAGGTCAGGAGTCCTTCAAGATAAAGTACAGACATGCAAAATCAGGGCAAGAGATGTTCAGTTTTAGCCTTCTGCATAACCCAAACTGCTAAAGACAAGGACAGACAGAGACCAAAAGGAGAAGTGTAGCTGATGAGTTTTGAAAGAAAATGCACAGTGGTTTGCTGGTGAGATAATCACTTACTCCACAGAGTGTCTAAATACTTTTGAATTGAAAACTGATGCTATTCATTATGCATACATTGCAGATTTCCCATTAGCCCAGTAATTTTTCTAGCATGGAAAAATATCTCCGAGGTAATTCATGTTTTAAAAGAGACACAAGAAATTCTAATGTGGCTTTGAGGTGGGCAAAGAGAAACACCTGCCATCTTATGGATGGAGGTTATTTGCTCCATGTAACTTAGATGTTTCAAGATATTTGTACTGATCTCTTAGCACAAAGAGAGTTAACTGTGATATTTGCAAAAATGTGATTTTTCCACACAAATGTTTTTCTGCTTGAAAACCAATTCAATTTCTTTTGTGTAAGTTTGCTTTTTTATTAAACTGAGAATAAAATAGAGGTGAAACAGAACTGCTTAGGGTTACACACTGCCACGAGTAAATCAGTTCGTACAAGACTGGGTTATAGTTATGGTAGTTCTTCTGAAGATAACTACTCAATTTAATCAAAGATTATATAAAAACGCCACAATAATAATTTTGAAATAATAGATGTGTGTATGTCATCCAAAATAATGCCCAAATTGTTCCGTTGGGCTGTAATTTCTTAGCAGCAGTTCTCCCATTTTGCAAACCTGCTATTTATAAGAGAATTAAAAAGCATCATCAGATGGCTTAACTGACTCTGAAATTGTAGTATGAGGAGAAAAGTGGGAGTGAAGTGTCAGACTATCAATTGAAGCATTACTCTAGCAATGTCCGAGGTGATCAGAGAACAAATAAAAGCCCATACACCCACCCAAAACTACCAATTAGGGAAGAACCACTCATCCATTATCATGAGCAAATTAGACTAGAAAACTCCACTGGAGATTATTTGAAATTGGATTTGTTTATTTGTTTGTTCTGGCTGGTGCAAGTTATTACTCTGACAGAGATATTTTTACTTTCCTGAGTTCTTCTCCTTCTTCCTCTTCTTACATGAACTCCAAAATACTGGAGTAAAAACAAGTGGAGTCACAAGGGTATTTAGGCTCCTAATTCTAGTTAGGTGTTTAGATAACAAAGATATCTAATGTCCCATAAAATCCATCCCCAAAAGCTCATGTTTCCTTATAGTTCTACCTGATGTTAATTATTGTGCAGAAGAACAGTCCAAGCCCCAAAATTAGATGCATCAAAAATGAGAAACGAGCATCGTAACTGATGCTCTGAGTGAGACCATTCTTTGTTATTAAGAGCAGATAGCAATAATCATACAACATGTGCTCTAAGCGTGCATTTTAAATTTATTCCAGATAAATTATACAAGCACAAGATTTAGGTTCTGGTTCAATAACCTACCCACTGGAAGCCTAGGCTGTCCAAAACACATGAAGGTATGTCCAGTTCAACTGCCTCCCCTCATCATCTCCTCATTTTGTTAGAAGTTACTCAGCCCTGCCCACGTCTTTGATAAAACAAACATTAAAAATAAAGCAAAACACCACAAAACCCCAATCTATATTTCTGCAAAATAGTGAGCTGACTCTGCTCGGTTATACAGTAAAATGACAAAATAACTCTCTTGGATTCTCTAACAAAATGTACCCTCACCAGCATAAAATTGACAGGCTAAGATACATTTATGGCAACTAATACTATAAAATCTGGACACTTCACATGCTTTATGATATCCCACAGAGGCAAAGAAGGAAGAGTTATTTGACAACTGGGAGCAAGAGGCACAGAAAGGCAAAATGACTTATCTAGGATAACATAAAACACCTGTGACAGAGAAAGAAGCTAAACCTGTGTCCCCTCATTTCCAGGCTTCTGCTCTAAACACTAGATAATCCTTCCTGCTCCAAGCCTGAAAGCCTGGTGCTCACATTGATTTTGCATGTTATTTAAAGTAACATTTTCAGGAATGCATAGTTCAGATATTGGCTGAAGTGTCTGTCTACTGAATTGAAAGATAAAAGTACAAGAAATTCAGCATGTACTGATGAATGGGCTTGTTCCTCCCCATGTGCTGGATTTTCCATTCCCCTTTTCTGAACTTCATTACTTTCTGCTGACCCATTTTTATAGCCTATTAAAAAGGTAATATAATAATCTCATCTGTCAACCACTCCTTCCAGGTTTATATCATCTGCAAGCTGGCTGAATAATCACTCTTGTCCATCATCCAGGTCATAAATGAAGATACTAAAGAGTATTGGCCCAAATATTGAAGTTAGGAGCCCATCACCAGTGACTAATCTTTAGTTTCAGTTCTCATATTATTTTTTTTTTAATCCAGCCATCTAAAATGTTTTATCAAGAAGATGGTCCAAGTTTCCTGTAAAGTCATAGGAGAGGCAGAGGCAGAGGCAGAGGAATTATTGTGTCATACTAAAAGACAGATCTCTGCCCCATCCAGATATTTCTTTTCATTGACTGTAGCTGAAGCCTTGATTACTATGGTTGACAGCTGGACTTTAGAAAATACAGCTGGGTTAGATGAATGTCACCCTCCCTTAAAGAATTCAATTGAGCTATCACTAGAAGAATAGAATGAGAAGGGCCCACATCAAAGTACGTCAGGAGCAAAGCACTCATCAGCATTTAACTCTGATTTGAAGTGTGCCATAATCAGTGTCCACTCTGACTGGATTTCCACATGGAGTCTGAAAAGGCTTCCTAACAAAACTTCTTATGAAATGAACTCATCTGTCTGACAATTTTAAGAAAAAAAAACCAGAAAGCCAACAACTCCCCAAAACACCCTCATCGTTAAAAAGTCACCATTTCCTAGGAAAATGGATCCCAACGTATTCTGCTTGGCAGGTCAGTATTTCCTGCAGGAAACGCAGAGTGACTTCTCCAGGTGTTTTGCTCCTTGGCTGTGCACTGGCGACCTCACAAGTCAAGAATTCACATTTAAAAAGTGACTTAATCCCTGTGAACCATCCCTTCATTGTTGCTAATAAGACCTGTGACCAGCAGCTCAAACAAAGGAGCATCCTTTTCGTTTGAAATGCACTGCTTGAGACATTGCAGCAGAAGTGGAAAATACAGCAAAATCCACGTGTACCTTGCACTATGCACAGTTTCATGTCTAAATAAACAAGCCAAAAATAAAACAAAATTAAAAACAAAGTGCAACCAAAATGGAATTTGAGAACATCCCAAAGAAATACACTGTGTAAAGTTGGATATATCTGAGATAAACAGCAGATGGGATTCTCAGGTGGTGCAAAAGATAAAAATGTGGATTTAGAAATGCTAGGAGTTTTGTAACTGAAGTAAAAGTGTTACTGTTGGAATTCAGGAATAGATAGTCCAAAAACCTGTTTGCAGCTTTCGGGAGCACAGCTGCTTTACAACTTCTCATACTATTTCTGTAGAAATTAAAAACTTTTCTTTGTCTTTAAAATAAATGCAAGCTTCTGCTGGTCAAAAAAGCTGTAAATATCCCTAGCTGGGAATGGTTAAAGCACTGGTGAGGACTATATTGTTTCCATGCAAAAAATAGAATTACATTAGGTTACCATCATCTGGAATCATCTTACTATAAAACTGCAGAAGAGCAAAGTTAAGGTGTCTTTTAAGAGACTTATGTTGTGTTTATCTCTGAGATTTTCTTAATTTTCTTGACAGGAAGGTCTTGGATGTTTAAAGGTGTGGTATAGAGAAAATGCAGCCATATGAGTTCCACAGCTGGAACTCAGTTTTGTTTCTAGCTTTAACCCTCTTGCTACCACACTGCAGAAATAAAGTCCACGAGAACCTTACACAGTGTTTAGGATTTTCAGTTTCATTTTTGGAACACCATGTATCCTGATGCTTTCTGGCTATCTTCCTCCATGTTTTACTTCATCATAGTCAGAGGGAGGAGAAAAAAAGCTTGGATCTCAGAGAGTTACCTATGAACAGAACTACATTAAGGACTAAAATCACCTGAATGTGCCTTCCTTGGGAAGAGCAAAAATCTGAATTTTTTTTTTTTTAGTTGCAGAAATAAATCTGATTTTTACTATTTCTTTGCTCTGAAAAATGCCGTAAGAAAACAATAGAATAACTGATTCTGATGACTAGTTAGCAAGAGCAGAGCATAATGCTCAGAGGTGCAGAAAGTAGAAAAGGAGAACAGAAGGACAAAAGAATCTGGTTGTTTGTTGTTTCTTTTTTCTAATTTTTTGACCAGCTCAGGAAGCAAAAAAAATTCAACTGTTGGGAGAATATGACTTCAGCTCACCCTCATAATTAGAAACAAAAACCATGTGCAGGAGAACAATTAGAGTCTTGATGAACGTTCAAGGAAAGATCACAAAGAAAATGAGCCTGGAAGAAAAGCTTTAACTTTTTTTTTTTTNATGAGGCTGGAAAAAAAGTTTTTATTTTTTTTTTTTTTTTTTTTGGTTGTGTTTTTCCTCATCTAATTTTGGATTTTTCCTCAGGTAAAAGTGACCAGTAGGCTTTTGGGGCCCTTGTGAAGACTGAGGTGTGTGGATGACATTCCCAGCTTGGTTGGTGAGCTGGAACCACTACACACCGAGGGGAAGAAATGGGCATCTCTGGGCCTGATTCCCCTGTTCAGATCGGAAGAATCAGACAAATAATTCTCTAGAAATAGGATTTTTTTTTTCTTACTGACTTTACGAGAAATCCAGATATTTAATTCAGAAAAAAGGGTGCAGACTTTCATGATGAGGCATAAGAATCTCAAAGGTGTTTATGTATTTGGGATGCTGGGACAGTGATGGCATAGCTGAGGTCTGTGAGGTCTGTTGCTGTGAAAGATGAGGAACAGGAGTGCTGTGCCTGTGGAAGAAAAGGACTAATAATGATAAAAAAAAAATGAGCCTGAAGCCATCTTTATGCACTGAAACTGAAGATAAAGTAAATTTTAATTTGGGAGGGTTCAGACAAGGAGAAGAGGGGCTATTGTCACAACATAGAAAGCCTTACACATAAATATATATTTTTCAATGTTTCTGTTACCATGGTGGTCCATATTTCAAAGAGGGAAAACAAAAACACACTGCTTCAGAGTTCCAGCATTAGGTAAGGCAAAAATCTGGACAGAACATCTAGTGCCCAAGAACTAAAAAACTTGATAACTCTCAAATGTCTTTGAGGAAAAACAAATTCGCAAAAGAAAACCACAAAGGATTCATCTGTCTGTGCATGCTAATGTTTAACAGATGCTGGTTCTTACAGGAGTGTTATGAGAATTAATTAATGACTGCTGGTAAAAGTAAGCCAAGGAAGCAGGTTTTTTCCATATGATGAACATATTGGGAAGAGGCAATTTTCCCTTTGTTGACTTTATAGCAGATAAGTGAAACACATTCTTGGTCATGAAGACAAGCAAAAGGCTTTTAAATATATTCACAATAAAATCTGAAAGTAATGTAGTCATAATTCATGAGTCATATAATACTGTGAGTTTGAAGGGACACACAAGGATCATCAAAGTCCAGCTCCTGGCCCTGTACAAGACAGCTCCAAGAAATAAAAAAATAAAATTATCTCATGTATTTGTAAAGCATCTGTTGTTTAATACCACCATTACTTCATGTCAGAGAGCAGTGAGAATCTTTTGTTCTGTGCCTGGAACCCCTCCTTGTCTCATAGAAATCTTGTACTTAGTGGGGGTCAATTTGTTCTACCACAACATGAAGAATAATTTGCAACTGGTCTAAATTCACCGCTTCAATGCTTAGATAATTTCAAAATATAAAACTTCCCACACAGAAAAATCAACTATGAGACAGAGACAGTTTAAGGTCAATGTGCACATGCTAATGTGTGTTATGTTTGCACATACTCCCTGTTTTGGCCATCCATGAGCTTTGGCTTTAGTTGATGACATGAATAACAGTGACATTTTTGCAAGTCTCCTTGTAACTTTCTGTCTGCTCTAAAGACAGAGTGACACAATATAAAGAGGCATCAATGATATTAATTCTTTATTCAGCACACACTACCTGTTTCCCAGTCTATTTTAAATCACAGAATCATTAAGGCTGGAAGAGACCTCTAAGAGTATTGACCACCGAGTTCAACCATTAACCCAAACCCACCACTAAGCCGTGTCCACAAGTGTCACATCTACTCATTTTTGAACACTTCCAAGGACTAGTGGTTCCATCAGTTCCCTGTTCAGCCTGTTACAATGTTTGATAACCCCTTCAGTGAAGAAATTTTCCCTAATATCCGATCTAAATCTCTCCTGGTGCAACTTGAGGCTGTTTCCTCTTGTCCCGTCATTTGTTACCTGGTAGGAGACTGATCCTCACCCAGCCACAACGTCCCACCAGGGAGTTGTAGAGGGCAGGAAGGGCCCTCCTGAGCCTCCTTTTCTCCAGGCTGAGCCATCCCAGCTCCTTCAGCTGCTCCTGGTGTTCCAGACCCTTCCCCAGCTCTGTTGCCCCTCTCTGGACATGCCCCAGCCCCTCAATGTCTGTCTTGTAGGGAGGGGCCCAGCTCCAGCCTCCAGTGGAAACCAAGTGATCAAGAGGGAAATGAAGAGGGAGATGAAGAAATATAAGTGTTTATAGCCTCTATAGCACCCTTGATGTTTGCACTGAGACAGAAACCGCACCAGTTTGCAACAGACTAAACTGGGGCTGACACCGATGCTTTGGACCCAATCCAAATTTGAAAAGTCTGGTTTTTGAAACAATTAGACCTAACTTTATTTACAGAATAAATGAATGTTTGGGCTTCAGAGAACAATTGATATAATTGCTTCTGAACATCCTCCACTTCCCTTTTTTATTCTCTTGGCAATTCAATTGATGTTTCATGGATGATGTTCTGACCTAAGAGAAGTAATAAATCAGGGAATTCAGTCAAAGCTTTTGCTAATCTTTAGGATTGCAGAGAGATTTCTTTTGCCATGGAATGTGATATATTTATAAATACACAAAATTACTTTTCCCAGTAGTGTTATTGCATGACCTTTTAACCGTCTTTGCACAGGATAAATATTCTTTTTACTATTAATGAATAACAAAAGTTGTTAAAGCCTTCCATGCAGTGACTTTTAATTCTCTTGCTGGCAAGAAGCTCTCCTCAGGAAACCCTCCTTTATTTAGATGCATGTAACACTTTGACCCTTCTTTCTGTCTTTAGGTCCCTAACAGCACCGTTAGAAGTGGTTCAAAAATCACACTTTTATTCCATTTAAAATCAAAAGAACTGCAAAGGCTTGTGATGAATTGTCATTGTCACACATGCATTGTAATAAGAAAAAAAAATAAATATAAGAATCAAAGAAAATAACCCAAAAAAAGATCTAGTATAAGTCTTGTTAATTCCTTAGTTCAAATGGAAGTTTAGTGTTTTCTGTCATTTCTCACATTCTGTTTTTCTGACCAAATTTTTAAAGCAACCTGCAACTGAGATCCCACATCTATTGAAATAATGAATTATTTCAGTGTTAGCCTTTCTAATGTTGAGGTTATTCCTTCACATTTAACCTGAACCACATTTCATCTTCTTGTCTTATTGTAAACTTGGTTCTTTTTGTGGTGTCTCTAATGAACTATCCATTAAAAATCAAAACAAAAGGTATTATATTCTCTTTCTCTTTTCAACAATCTTTCACACATCCAAAGACACCTCTGCTAAACACATTCTGTTTCTTCAGTCTTTCCTCATAGGTTCTGTTTTCCACATTATTAATTTGGTTTTTTGGTTTGGATTTTTTGGTTGGGTTTTTCCCCCCCCTCTTTTGTTTGTTTGTTTGTTTGTTTGTTTTTAGATCTGAATAGCTCCAGCAGATTTCCTTTTCAAGGCTTAATGTTCAAGTATGTACATGATATTCCATCTGACAAGTCATGTGAACATTATTTCCCTTTTATATTAAAAAAAAAAAAATTATAATGGCTGATTTAGTTAAGCAAAAATCCAAATGTTAAAGGAAAGAAACAATTCCATTTTGGTGAGACTGAAAAGCACTGTTTCAGTTTTTTGCCTAAGCATCATATTTTTGAAGGTGGATTTTTGGAAGACTGTGGGGATTTTGGCAACTCAACGTTTTGTCTTGTAAGAAAAAATTAAGTCAGAACATTTACAGTGGATCCAAGAACTTTTAGGAACTCAAGAAATTCATTGACTAAATATAAAGACAAAAATGGCATAAGTCTCCTGAGAATGACCACAAAGGAAGCTGGACCCTGAAGGGACATTTTGCTGCCTCCGTGATGTACATTATGATTTTAGTTTTGGGTTTGTGTTTCCAGGAACAGAGCTCTGCAGCTGAGTTTCTGGGCAGCAATTTAGAACACTGAGAGAGAAGAAAACTTTCTCATTGCAGTTTTCCAACCTCCACTGAGCTTATTCTGCATCCCCACTTTCATATGAAAACATTACAATTTACAGCGATTTACTATTATTTCATGTCGTATTCAGAACTTATTGTTCAAATTTCCTTCTTTCTTACAAGGGTAAGGCACTTCTATTTATCTAAAAGCACAAGCAAGGGGCCTTAAAAACAATTAAGTTCCTTGAATGTAAAGACAAATGTGGTGACAGCCCAGAAGAGTTTACAATACACTCAATACACCAGTCAATACTATTTTTGGTTGAGCTGATGTGCTCTAAGAGCAATGTTACACGTGATAAAACTCCCCCAAGGACAAAAACAAAAACAAAACCACACACACAAAACAAAAAATCACAGAGGGGTTTGTATTTTGAGCTGTCCATGTAATTGATTTTTCCTTCCATTAGTCAGTCAGATGAATATTTCCTTTAACCTCTGCCGCTGTTGTGCCTTGCATTGTTTGTTCTGTAAGGAGAATATTTCTGCACAAGGTTTGCACACAATAAATGGAGAAAAGTTGAATATTTGTAAGCCTGCAGACTCCACTAGAATGTTTAGAAACAAAAGAGAGTGTTAACAGCCGTGACAATGCTGAGTTCCTGCTCCAGTGAAAGGACTTTTCCTGAGTTTAACTTTTCCTATAATTGTCAAGAAGCAATTAGTAACAGTTTTTTCCTGGTAAAGTTCTTCTAAAGAGTGAAATCTGTGCCCAGCATAAAAATAAAGAACCAGGTAATCAGGGATGTGGAGAAAGTACAAGGATGCAGAGCATCACTTCTATCCAGGATGCTGCTTGTTTATAGCCTTTGTCCCCACATTACTCACAAAAAGCTCTGTAGTGGGTGTGGACTGTGTTTAAATAGCATCTATGGAGGCCTAACCTCCCGGTAAACAGCTGTCACTATAATAATATGTTTGAAAATAGAAAAGGGTGCTCAGGTTAGGGGTTGGATAAAGCAGATACAGAAGTGAAAAGAAGGGGAGAAAAAGGATTTTTTCCAGAATAAGGAAAAAATGCATTTTGGATTAATGCACAGTGCTGTATTTGATGTAAAACTACTTGTGTAGGTGTGTTTGAGTTCTTATCCCTCTTTCTGCATAAGTTTTATTCAATAAAAGGGCATTTTTATCCCATGTGCATGCATTCCTTCCTTTCTCATCCGCAACCATATCCAGATTCTAACTGCCCAGGTGGGTGATGTCAGTCATCTTAAACTTCATTTTCCAACAAAATTCCTATTAATTGGAAAAAAAAATAATTTAAATAAGGAACAATAATAATCACCTCCGTCTTTATTAACTGCCATCTTCAGGGCCTCAGAGACTTGATCTCAGGTTCATGAGGCCCGTGGTCTTGATGGGTTTGAAAACGGGTGCGGGAGAAAGTGGCCCGTGGGAATGTCCCCTACACCTCTGGCACAGAGAAAAATGAGAAGTGTGTTTGAAACCTTGTGCCAGTGGACATCTCTTGCCTAAAGGCTGAAAAGGCTTTTTCAGTGTACAAAGGCTACAAAATCTGAGCTTTCACTTCATCCTCTTCTGCCACCCCTAATTTCCAAAGGCTACTCCTCTGAATAGCACATCCATGCCCAAAGCTGCAGTTAAACCCTTGTGTGTCTGTAGACATTCTCTGCCTGCAGTGACACAAGAAAGTAATTCCAATTCATTGAAATCCGTGCACTTTACACTTCCTTTTGATCTTTTTGATTATTTTTCCTTTTGACTAAAAGAAAAGAGCTTGTCAAAGTGCCAGAAGATTCTTTGTTTCTGGAGTGCAAAAGAGCTTTCTAGAATACGGGGAAGACTGACAGTTATCATTTCTTCTCCCTGCAGACAGAACAGATGTTATTTCCCAGCATTTCTTGGTGTTAGAGTGATAAGGAAAAAAAATCGCAGCTGACTACTGATAGCGCCAGAAAGGCATAAGATTTAAGGAAGTTCTGATAATTTAAGTGGTGAACAGAGCAAACTGACAGGTTATCTTCAGAGAGCCAGCAAGGTGCAGGGATATGATGAAGGAGTCTAACTTGCTGGAGTGTTTGAATGCAGGACGATCAGCAAATGAAGGCCCCGAGGCCTAAAATTCGTTGTAACCTGCCTTATCTAGATGCCACAGTGGAAAATAATAACAAATTTGTGGCTTTCTTACTGACTGCTCACGAACAATTGTTAAGCACTGCTACTAGGCTGATTTCTGGCCTTGACCACTTTTTAATAAATGGAGATCTTTCAAGTACACCACCTTTCATCATGGTTCTGCTCTGAAACACACTATATCACCTGCCATTGGAGATAAGTTCTACTAAAAGGGAACTTATCTGTCCATTAGCACTATCAGCAGTAGCTTTTGACACTGAATTCTAGCACAGGGCACATGAAAACATAAGTCAGATTTCCTTTTTCCTGTTTTGGATAATGATTTAAGCCAAATTCTGTCATTCTGGGGAAAAAAAATCAAATAAGGCAAAGGGGAATGCTTTTAAACTGAAATAAGTCTGTTTTAGATTAGATATTAGGAAAATATTCTTTACTGTGAGGATGGTGAGACACAGGGACAGCTTGCCCAGAGAAGCTGCAGACGCCCCATCCCTGGAAGTGTCCAAGGCCAGATTGGATGGGTCTCTGAGCAACATGGTGTAGTGAAAGGTGTCCCTGCTCATGGCAGGTTGTGGGAACAAGATGATCTTGAAGGTTCCTTCCAATCCAAGCCATTCTAGGATTCCATGGCTGCAGCTGTTAGTTTTCTCTGTGATCCTCTTGAGATTAACATTGGCGGCATTTCTGAATTAACTCATGTTTATTGTGCAGAATGGGGAGTATTGCGGAACATCTACTTTCACTCCCCATCTGGTAACTAATATACACTTGTATTTTGACAACTGAATACCTGAGGGCCATTTCACACTGGGAATGAATGTACATTGCAAATAACTCCTGGTCATGGCCCAGGTTTTACACAGAAGGCATTGGACTGCTTTTTCTCCCTGCTGTTTCTCCTAATTTCACCCAGATGTGAGACCCCAAGGTTCATCCTAAAAGGCTGAGACATTTAAATTAACATATCTCATCTTTCATAGAACTTTCTAACCAAAATACCCTGTGTGGGCTGTCTGACTGCTGCTGGCTTTGAGGTACAATCGGTACAGTTTACACACTAGGTTTTGTCTGCAGACTGGCACAGGTTTGTGCCCTTGGAAAGAACAATCCCAGACTGTGCTGCTCAGACTGATGAGCTTCCTGCATCTTCAGTGCAAAGCCAGAAGTTGCACTGGTACTATCTCAAAGCTCTAGACTGAATGTGAAAGTGTGAGAAATTCATCCTGCCCGGAACAGAAATTCTGGGGAAAGTCAGTTTGCACGTGGGTGATAAATCTGGCCACATGGAGAATTAGCAGGCATGTGGAATGTGGGCTGCAGGACTTTACTCTGCATGCCCAGTACCATCACCTGTGGTACAAGATAGGCAAGAATCTAACGGGATGAGCCTTCAGAAAAATTCAGAGCTTCTACAGCCTGCTCATGGTTTACCCCAGAAAAAGATAGAAGGAGATGCCTGTGATCTGGGATCCTGTTCCTGCTGGGCTGTCTGCTGTCCGTACGACAGAACCTAATCACCCATAGCCCACGATAAAACTTTTTCAGGAGAGAATACAGCAGGACTTTGATGGGGTAGAGCAAACTGCAACACAGGCAGACACCAGCAAGGTGCAGTGTTTGCTGCAATCCGTGGGTAGCCTTATTTTAGTATAAGACATGTCCCTCTTGGGAGAATATATCTTTTCCATGGATGACTCAGAATGGACTTGCTGATCTTATAGACTTTTTCAATTTCAAAAAATTACGATTGTGTAATAACACTGGTAGCACTTACTGCCAACAAAATAATGCATCTCTGAACAGCCTTTCTGATTCAACACTGAGCAAAAGGGAGGAAAAATACACTGGAATAAAGCAACCCACTTGGTTTGCTGTGTATGTCAAGCTTTGCAATCATAACTATGATGGATACAAATTAGTCATCTTTGCTTAATATTTATTACCATTTTGTCTGCCTGTGCAGAGCACAAATGAGTGGTTGAATAGATCTTGCTTGAAAGGATGCCCAGTCGCTCTGGATCTTCCTTTAAGCACTATTTTACTCCTTGTAAAATCCTGTTTTGGGCAATTTCCCCTCAGCAACAGCACAGCAGTGAATCATAAAAGAATGAAGAAGTGACAGCTGATGCTGCGCTAAGGTTGAACCTTGATTTCCAGCTAAAGTTTCATTTTAGATACTAGTCTCCATCAAGAGGCTCTGTTGTTTACTTTTAGGCAATTTGTTTCATGTCTCCCTGCTCCTTTTCCTCTATGTTGGTCAGGCTTGAATTTTCAGCAGTTGATCAACACGTCTCACTGGACTCTGGTGAGAGATTCTCTGTAATACTGGCAGGACACCAATAAATAAGTGTGTGCTAAACCAGAGCCTTGTTATCCTTTTCAGTGTTGATCTGAACGATGGGCTTAACAGCTGAAAGGGAAAAATGTGGAGATTGTGAGTCCACCAGAGTGGAAGGTTGCATTAAAAATTTGGAGAAACAGTTTGAATTGTGATTCACGGGGAGTTTCAATACTAATAAAAACCAGTATAAGTTGCTACACTTCTGGGTAGGAAATCAAATTCATATAACATAGAAGTAAATTGCTAGATAGTAGCATGAGAAAAC
Organism: Cnemophilus loriae; assembly: GCA_013397755.1. Taxonomy (NCBI): domain Eukaryota; kingdom Metazoa; phylum Chordata; class Aves; order Passeriformes; family Corvidae; genus Cnemophilus; species Cnemophilus loriae. The sequence continues at coordinate 3,087,199 of VZTF01005111.1, forward strand.
GACACTGAAGTTGAAATTTTCCTAGGATGAGGGTGAATGGTGTAATCCTGGAGCAGAAAGGGGCACATTCCCTTCTGGGCTGTTTTGATGGAATGGTTGTATGTCAGTCTCAGGGGGTAACTGCTCTCATATGCTCAGCTGGAGCCTTGTTTACAGGGCACTGAATGTAAAAGATGAAGATCAAGAGAAGGACAATGAAAGATCTAGAAAGCTACTGTGGATGTCCTAGGTTTGCTTTATCCGGAAAGGGGAATCTCAGTTCAGTTGCCAAAATATGTCTGTCTAGGAAAACTGGAGTTGCCTGATGTCATTCCTGGCATCTGCAAAGGGCAGGCCAATGTGAGGGAAGTGGAAGCCAGGCAGGATCACTGAGGTGTCTGAAATAGTGCCACATGTCTGTGTTTGGACAACTGAATCACTGGCCAGAGGTTAGAAAGGAAATATCAGTATCTTTTAATAGCTAGGAGATAGATGGTGATGATGATGATGATGACGATGATGATGACGACGATGATGATGATTATTATTATTGTTATTATTGTTGTTGTTATTATTATTATTATTATTATTATCATCGTCGTCATCATCGTCATCATCCAGTGGCACCAGAAGTCAACTGAATCCAGCCCTAGGCATCCAAGAGTGAGCTGAACTGCTCTCCAGGATTTGTTCACTACTTTGCCTAGATCTCTCCCGATTAAAAAGAGACTTTTAGATATCCATACAGAGACACCAAAACACGGCTCTCTTGGTCTCAAGCTGATCTCCTTGCTGAGATCTCACTTCAGTGGCCTGAACCACTCACTGTTCTGGTAGGGCATGGATCTCCCAGAGGTCCAGGATTATTTCTGTCAGCCTTATGAAGCGTTTTTGGCTACCTCAAAGCTTTCCATATGGCACTGAATGCACATGTATATGACATTTATATAGAGAAACTTTTCACCTGGAGACTGAACTGCACATTTCCTTTCCCACTAGGACTGCAAATGTTGAGGGTTTTGCACTCTAAAGGGAGCACGAAACTCCTGGAAACAGAGAGGCCTCTAACAGCTTCCTAAATTACCTTGTAGGTAGACAGATCTCCAGCATACACATGAAATTGTCATTAAATGTTTTTTAAGATAAAAATTCCTTGGGAGGGCACCTCGAGACGGATGTGTGGTTCTCTGATGTTGTGGATTTCTTTGCAAAGTGCAGATATGTTTCACAGAATACTGGAATCATTGAAAGCTTCGGGTTTGAAGGGATCCGAAAGATCTTCAGGTTCCAACTCCCCTGCCTTTGTCAGGGACACCTCCCACTAGACCAGGTTGCTCATTTCCTTAAAGGACACTTTCCCAGGAAGAGAGTTTGTGCCAAAACCACGATGAAAGCCGGGAATGATTTCCCTACCCAAAGTGAGAAAGGGAGCCAATCTGTCACGTTAGGCATTCACCTGTCTTCAGAGTATGAGCTTTTGGAATGACTAATAATGAATCAAATCCACCTGATAATGAACAGCTCATTTACCCTTCACTGAGCCTGTTTCTCCATCCCAGCACCACTGAACAGGTTTTCACAGCAGCAGCTCACACAGAGAATCTTTCAATCACCACTGGAAACCAGCGTGGATTTTTATTGATCCAGGAGTTGCATGTGAGACTATATGTCATGTAAGAGTTTTGATGAAAATATCAGAGCTCCTGTCACTCTGAACAGCACCAAATGTTGGCCTGCTGATCTCTAATCAAAGTTTTTGGGTATGCTTCTATGACAAAGCCAGTAATTCAGAGTGAAAGTTCTCCGCCGGGGCCAGTGTCATATCAATCTTATTTAACATCTACTTAAATGTTATTCCTGCTATCTACAATCAGTACACAAGTTCAGCTGCTCAGACAGACTACATCTTGCACCTCTTAGCTCCTTGATCATGTCAGTGAATTATTCCTGTCATTTTCCTCACCTTTTTTCTCTACCTCTACTCTTGTCTGTCGTTAGACTTTGACTGTGTCATATTGAATTTAGCTCGAATTCCAGCTAGAGACAAAAAAAAGAGCAAGTTTGCTTTGTGAAATGCCTCACACAATTTCAGGGCGTCAAAGGGGAAGATCGGCATTTGCTTGCCGAGAGTGAAATGCCTGCATGGAGACAGCCCATCCCTCCTGCATTCACCCCCCATCCTCCCCTTCTGCTTCTCAAGAAGAAGAGTGATACTTCATGATAAATTTTGTCACCACGGAGTTTACTTGATAATTTCATTTTTGGAGAATGTTTTCCCCAAGTGCAAAGATTAATATGGAGAGAAGGATGGAGTTGTTTTCTAGGGGAGATGTGTTTATTGGCACTGCAAAGTGGAATGGACAAAGTATGAGAATTGTGGTTTTCTTGCACAAGTAAAGACAGTGTTGTGTGGCCCAAGAAAATTTTAAAAATATCTCAAATGATCTGATTTAACAATTATTTGATTATCTGCACCTGTGGCTTTAACTCAAGAGAAGGCTTTATAAAACTGCTTTTAAAATTTGAGTTATTGCGTCCATTAAGTTGACTGAAAAGAACCAATTCATTACAACCAATTAATTACATTAAATATTGTTAAATGTCACTACTGCACTGGTGTCTTATTCAGTGTGTGACAGACTAATATAAGGAAAGAATTTCAAGTAAATATTGAAAGTTAAATTATGACCCCAGAGCTAACACAGCTTAATCCACTAATTCAGTAGAATTCCTCCTTCTTTTCCAGGAAGAGAGCTATTCTTAAAGAAGCACATTGAACATTTGTTTCAATCTCCATGTTTTCATACTTTTATATAGTCTGGAAAAGAAAAAAGTATCAAACAGGATAAAAAAGTCAACAAAATAACAACTTTTATTTTACTGTTTGTGTGTAATGACTAATCAGCTCTATAAATTCCCACAACTCTGCTATTCCAGGTACTGACAGGTTTTGCACAGGATGTACTGATGCTTATCAAGAGTGTGAATTCAAGTGAATAACTCATTATTTTCAGAGGTGTTGATTTTATTCAGACTCTGCAGTAACAAGTTTTCAGGAAATTTGTTAAGGCTGTGTTTATATTCAAAACTCTAATTTTTAAGATTCTGTTAATCCAAAAAATGCTTAAAAATCCATGTTAGTCCTTTAATGCTCAGTTCATCTCACCTAATATCTGGAAATCTAAAAAATAAATAACTACATCTGAGCAGGTCACTCTGACCTCTCTGGATAGTCAGTAATGAAAAGTAGGCATTCTCAGAGGATGATTCATAAAATCTGTCTCATCTCCAGTTTTAGAATACCAGGATACCCTTTATTATTCCCTTTTTCTGTCCATTGCATCTTTTCCTCATGTAGGGTCAAATTTAGGTATATAAAATACTGTTAAGATGTCTCAGCTGCAGCAGGTGGATCCTACTTCTCAACAATTTATGAATTATTAGGAAGTTTTACACATATAAGACCTAAACTTTCATCAGCAAGGACTTTAAGGGCTCCAAACTCTGTATTTAGACAGCAAAATCAACAACAACAACAAAAAAATTGCCCAAAAAATAATGCTTCTTTCTTCAAACACAGACTTCTGATGGATTGATAAAGCTTACTGAAAGGAATTTGATTTTCTTCATTGTAGAAGTACCCTGGCATAGAAAATAAGGATGACTCCCTAGACTGAATCTGTTAGTTTTGCATTATTTCTGTATTTGAATTGGGATGGAGTTTACACAGTGAGGTAATCAACAAGTCTCAGAATCTACTTTATATTATTCAAGATATATTTAAATGTTTCATACCAAATTAAAAACAAAAAAATTGGTAAATGAAAACAACAACAACAGAAAAACAAACAAAAAGAAATAGAGAATACAACTACCCCTCTGTATTATATGAAATGCCAAGTAAATTATAAAAAAACAATTTAAGAACCAAGTCATAAATATCTACCTTAGCAGCTAAAACTGAGACACAAATAAAAACTTAGCTAACGGTTTATTTAAATTAGACAAGTTAAAATGAAACATATGGTTTATTTTTAAACTCTGATATTTTTCTTACAAACAGCTCAATTTCAAATTTCCAATTAATTTCAACTGTTCATGGATATGAAGCGCCAGACTGAGCCTTAAAAATGTAGCAGTGTTCACTAAAAATTCCCACAGTAATTTTTAATAAACCAACACCTGAGGAAGATTCTGCTTGGCTGTGAAAACAGTGCCTGTCACAGCTTTAAAAAGATGCTCTTGCTCTGATGGACGAAATGCTAACGCAGATCCACCTGGTAGGATCCCACGTGATCCAAAAGGTCTTGTTCTTTTCTCTAACTTCTGCTTCAGTTCAGTTTAACTGGACTTGAACAGACTGCACACCGTCAATAACACAGAATTCTGACAGCTTTGGATGTTCTTTGTCACTGTCCCTTTGTTTTTTTTGTATTTAAACTCTTCTTTAACGGGATTTGGTGACCTCTTGGGCTAAGAATTCGGAGGCCACCTAACACAAATCCCAATGGCAGTGACTCCTCCCAATACGAAGGAATTAAAAAGTAATAAATCTATTTCCGAGAGCCACCTTGTAACAATTATGCTGTGGGTTTGCCCTTGTAACATAATTAGAGAAATATGACACATAGTCACACACTTTTTCTCAATTCTTCTGATCACATTTGGGTTTTGCAGATAGTCCTGTAAAAAGTTTCCAGTGATCAACAGCAGCTGCTCCAAAGAGTTTGGCAATTACTACTTTAAACCAGTCAAGCCAGGATATTGCGTCATTTTCAACAAAAATATAATATTTGATACTTTAAAAGTGAATTTTAATGTCCTAAGGATATTTTTATGAAGAGAGGAATCTTTATTTCATAAAATTTAAGTGCAGCATAGTAGATTCAGTTGACTGATAAAAGCACACACAGTTCAATTTTTCCTTCAGGATTTTTGGGTGGGTCATTGTAATTGAACATAAAGTCATTTAAAATTTTGACCTTCTGCAACACTTTTAGAGTTAATGCAGAGTAATACATTTGTTTTTGAGAACTTCTTTAAGAGAAAATCTTAAAAAGTAAATATGTATATGTACTTGTGGTTTTATTTGCATATGTAAGTATTTCCCTAATTTCTACCACTTCGTGTTTAATTTGATAGTGACATCTCTTGGTTTCCTCTCTCATGGAGATGCCAGAACATGTGTATATAATTTAATTCTATTCTGTCCTAGCAAACTCTAGCTTTGTATGATGAGATGTAATCAGTGAGAAATCACCAAGAAATGCTGCTCATGTTTAAATGTTAGAAATATCTTTCTGTATTTACTGTCCTCTGAATTTACCTGTAGATGGTAGTTTCTGATATTTTAAAGCCGTATAGTTGGGAATGTCTTTTTCACAAAAAAATCTGAGTCTCTTTCTTATATTCACAGCTACCTCTTCAGCCAAATATATCCTTCAGTTAGGTGGGTTCTACTGAGAGATAATCACCTGAGTGTCATCTATCCCATGAAATGTATTCAAGGTCGAATTAAAGGCAAACAGACCTGAGCCAGTGCTTGCTGGATCTAATGGAGGGGCAGGCTAAAAGAAAAGTCAGAATAATGCTTCAAAATATGAAGTGAAAGCATGAGGGCATTCAGTTACTGAAGTTCAAAAGGGAACCCCCACCCCTACCCTCCCATCTATCTCCATATCTCCATGCTATTTAACTTATATATAACCAAAAGTGTCTAAAATTCTTCCACTGTCTACCCTCACATGGTATTTGTAGACATATTTGCTGCTTGAAATAATTTATGATTCCTTGGGTGGGATTCAGATGCCCAAAGCTGGGCACTTAAACCCAGCAGGGTTAAAGTGCCATTAATTATCAGAAACGCTTGCATAATGAGACACACGACTCAGAAGGGACCCACAGCTTCCCAGAGTGTCACTGGACACTTGGCTTGAAGTTCAGTCCTGCTCATGTTTCCTGGGAAAGATTAAATCCATTTTATTTGTTGCTTTGAAGACTAAACTCCGTTGTTAAGTCCAGCTTGCAGCACTGGTTGAGGGGATGCTGCTACCTGCTTCTTCAGCTCTAGAAGTGGCAGGAAACTACTGATCCAGAAAAGGGGAGATCCATCTGTAAGGATCTGATTATTAAGAGATGCCTCTGCCAGAATTAAGGTGCAAACAAGACCATAGGCCAAAGTCAACAGTACAGATTTTATTTAACAGCAAATGTGAGGTAGAGAGACAGAAATAGGAAGAGAGAGGTGAGGAAGGAGAAAGAGAGTGAGAGGGAGACAGACTCAGTAAAGATGTCACCACCACATGGATTCCAACAGCATCCCATTGCTCCTTCTGCTGGTCTTCCCGGTGGTGGGGGTCCCAGAGCATTCTTCTGCAGGTCCCACTTTCACGCAGTCCAGGTCCCAGATATCCACAGGGTGTAGGTGCCATTCCCACAGCTTGTTCTGGCACGTGTACAGGGACTTTCTTCCTCTCTCGGAGTTTGCCATGGAGGGGATTTTGGTCTGGATAGGGTGCCCAGAGCTGACTCACCAGGCCTGGCTTCCTGTTGTTGCCATCTGCTCTCACCACAAGACCCCACAGTCTTCACAGTGGAATCTTTGGTGTGCTAATTCCAAACCTTCACCTCTGTTTAGGCCTGGAATTAACACCTTCCTGTTGTGGTGGCTTATGTTAGGGGAACTTCCTTCTCTGACAGTGTTTTGAGACATTTCACTGCATTCTCTAAGTGGTTCCACCTTCTACCTCTGGACCTTTGTCAGGTCCCCCAGCTTGAGAGAGAACAGGTAAATTGCACACTTTTCATGCTGAAAATGAGAATATATTAGTGTTGGGAGGAGGAAAAGAGCTGTCCAAGGAACAGCAGACTTTGTGGGAGAAGGGGAGGAATGAAAGAAAAAGAAGAAATGATGTAAGGGAGAGAGATAGGGAGTGAGAGAAGGAAAAAAAGGAAGGGAAGGAGGGAAGACTTCAAATGTATCCAGACAGTAATATTCATAAAGCACAAGATAGTCAAGATTTGGATATCTGAACAATATTTCTAGCTCAGCTAAGCAAAATATGCCTCTGCTCAATTTTTCTTCTTGTTTTATTATTATTATTTTTCTCACACATAGTATTGCAAACTCCTTTTATACTTTTTAATCCTATTTTGTAGCTGCTTCTCTATTGCAGGCAATTTTGGATTATTTCTTCTCTTCCTCTCTCGAGCTTGAAAATCGTATCTTTTCCAATCATATCTTCATGTCCTTTTGGTCCCTTTCCACTCTGCCTCTGTCCTTCCTGGAGCTGACAGTAACTCTTTCACACAGCTAGTGATTATGTTTAACTCATTGCTTCTCTCTCCTTCAGATCATTAATGAAGAAATTAATTATAGCCAGGTCTTTATATCCCAGCTAAAAGTCTTCCCAAACTTAAAATGCTGTCTTTTATCATTGATAATTCCATAATTTCTGTTATGAAAATAATAAATTATATATTGAAATAACATAAACCTCCTCTCTGTCTGCAACCGCTGTGACTGGTGAGTCATTTGGAATATTCACTCAATGTGGCTGCAATCAGCAGGGTAACTTCCACTGAGACCTTCCGAGAGCTGCCAAAAGAAATCTTGATGATGGAGTCACTCGTAGATCCACCAGTTTGATCTGCATCACACGAGAGCCGTGGGGGCCATTTCCCATTATGCTGGAAACAAACAGTGCAATGACATCCAAGACCGGACTGGTTTAATTTAAATGAGAAATCAGAGGCTTCTGGGATCAGGACTGTATTATCTTTATTTTTTCATCAGTCTGCTTACATTAAATTCAAATAGCTGAAATTTGCAAGCCTTTTATTCTCTTTGTATAATCATTCAGTAGGATTTAGCACAGTTCTCACCAGAATTTGTGTTTTTATTTATATTTCTCCTTTGCTGCCATGGTCAGTGTTCCAATACAGAGATGTATTCCGTTACAGGTCTTCTGGTAGTAGGTTTCCCTGACAAAAAAACCATGGGATGTAACCATTTCTTTCTATGTGAATCTATCTTTTATATCATCATTTCCCATAAAAGGATATGGGTTTTTTTTCAGACATATTATTCATTTATTTAGGAACGAAGGAGATTCAGGCGAGGATTTGTGGATGTGCTTTGGACGTGTGGTTTTTTTTAACCCAGTTCCAGCAATATTGTGTGAGGGCGTTACCCTGCATCACTGAACTCTGTGGGAATTGTAGTGTCTACTTAAAGCCTTTCTGCAAGACTTCAAGGCCATGTCAGTGATCAAGAAGCATAGAATGCTTGCTAATTCCCATCTTAAATCTGATTCAAATGCTATTACTTCATGGTTTTCTCCCTAAGGAGCCAACAGTCCAAAACCAGGTACCATTAAATGCATTTAATCAGGTTCATGTTAAAAATGATCGTTCAGTTTTCCTTGAGGATAATTAATAGGAGATGTGAAGCATTTAAAAACCCAAAACTATAGATAATACTCTTCAATGTGGTTCATCTGCGTAGATGTTTTTTTCTGTACTTAGACTGGAAAGTTCTATATCTGCTTTCGTATAAAAAGGATTTGTTTAGGATTATATTACACTACAGTGCTGTAAGGACAGAAGAAGAGTGCCTGTGTTCTCCACCTCCATATTTTAAGTGATAAATTAAATAAATAGGACAAAAACTGGAGCAACTCAGCTCTTCATGGAGTAAGGACATAAGGGACCCACCACGATTGTTCTGCTCATTCTTAAAGGATATTACATGCTCCAAATCCTTGCTGAAATGACATTTCTCTGACTTTTGTGTGGCTACACAAACTCTGATGATGGAATCCAGCAGTCTGTAACTCTCAGCAGCTTTAGGATAGAAAGGGGGAGAGGGAGAGGTTTGCTTAACAGCACGAGGAAGGGTTGGTAGCAAAGCTGAGGCAGCAAGCCCAGCCTGTGGGCATCCAGCCCTGCTCAGTGCACTTTGCAGCCTCTCCTCGCTGGGGCTGGTCCGTCCTCTCACCTCTGCACTCTTCCTGGGGTGTGGATGTGAGCAGCCTGACTGAGCTTAATGACTGACCCTGCTCTTTCCTGAAGCACTGAGCCATCCTGGTGCTTTATTTTCCTACACAGCAGTGCCAGCTTAGAGTTTAATTTTGTTTCATTAGAAGAAAATTATTTTTTAATTATAATTCATTATTTCTCTTAATATTTTCAAGACTGGCACTGACAGAGGCTTAACGGAATCCAATCTCTTTTTCATTAGAGAGCATTTCTTGCATTCACCTCACATCTCCACTATGGGCTGTCACAGGCTTCATGCACAGCGGTAATGGCCCGGGTAGGCACTCATAAACATCCTGCTCATCTCAGGAGTGGTGTAATGGAGGGTAAACACAAATCAGTGGTGCTTGCCCACTCCTAACATGGGTATTGGAGGTCTTCCCCCCTTCTCCCTGTGTGAACTGGGTAGCTTTTCCTGATTTAACACCAAACTGCTGCTCTGAGGGACAGAAAAGGCTTGCTGAAATCACGGCAGTTCTCTGGCACTTCTGCTGTCTTCTGTCCATGTCCAACTGTCTTAGCAAGAATGAGGGTTTGTTTGCTCAACATGCACGGAAGTCACGCTTTCTAAATTTATGGAATTTACCTGGAATTTGTCATTCAAAATCTTTTCAGGCTTTTTTTTTTTTTTCATGCGAGTATAATGATGTGTTTTTCTGTGATACTGGGTTTTCCAAGGTTCCTGAATTCAGAGGGGAAAAAAAGCACATCTTTAGCTTCCTTTCAGCTTCTCTCCTGGCCACCTGTGGTGTGTGGTGTGACCATGGTGGGTTGACCTTGGCTGGACGCCAGGTGCCCACCAAAACTACTCTGTCACCCACCTCCTCAGCTGGAAAGGGAAGAGAAAATATACCAAAAAGGCTTGTTGGTCAAGGTAAGGGCAGTGAGAGATTACTCAGCCTTTACTGTCACAGGCAAAACAGACTTGGGGAAAAAAAATTAATGCATTAACAATCAACTCAGAGTAGGATAAGGAAAAATAAAAGCTACTCTTAAAATACCATCCCCCCACCCCTCCCTTCCTAATGGGTTTAACCTTATTCCTGAGTTCTTTGCCTCCTCCTCCCCCACAGCAGTGCAGGGAGGTGGGGAATGGGGCTGTGGGTCTGTCTTGGAGCTGGCTGGCCTTGGATCTGTAGGACACAGGGCAGGCTTCCAGCAGCTTCTCAGGAGCCACCCTTGTAGCCCTGCCCTGCCACTGACAAAACCTTGACATGCAAACCCAACACCGTGACATTGCTGCTGAGACCAGCTTGTCACATGTGCAACCCAACATTTGCTCTCTCAGGGAATTTTGTACTCTTCCTTCCATTCTTTCTTCACCCCATAATTTTGAATTACAAACTCCAGTTTGATGGCAGAGCCTGGACCCTCTTTGTTCTTTCTACCATGCAGTGATAGGGTTTTCATCTTGCACTTAAGAGTTGACATAGAAACTATATTTACCAAACTAAATTGGTCCAGCAGATGTAAAAGAACCGAAATCACCAGCTCATAATTCACTGCACAGAGGTGGTCACTGGCTCGAAGGATAGTCTGCACGTGATAATCAGAGTGACTTAGTTTAATAAAACTTTATTAAACAACACAAGCTTTGAGTTGAGGACCGTTTTAGTCCAAGATGCTGCAAATAGTAGGGCCAATTCTTAAAAAATATTGTTTAATAGAATACTTGTGCAGGATCAAATTTACAAAAAGAAAAAAAATATATATATTTTTTAATGTCATTTATTCATGACTTCTCTCATTTTAGGATTTATGTGTGGTAAAATTTAGAAAACAATTCTATCAACAAATTCAACTTTTTCAGTATGTCGTGATAAAAACCTGAAAAAAAAGGACAATGATCTTAGTCACAGGGGCTATTAAGGAACTGTGGGTAGTTTGGTAATAACATCATAAATTTATTTTTTTAAGTCAGATTTGCTGTAATAGTTTTGCAAGGCATCTCTCTACTTGCAGGAGTATAGCAGGGAATAATACATTCAACAGGAGCTGCATCTTGACTTGTTAATTCCCATACTGAGAATACTGGATTGTGAAGTCACCTGTGCATATTAGCACAGGGAACATCAGAGCCTCAAGTATTTCCTGGAACTAAGGAAAAAAAAAAAAGAACAGAATTGCACTTCCTGCCTATTTCCCATTTTCTCCTTCCTCTCTCCCCACTGAAAGGTAAGGGTAAGTGTCCAAAATCCTGTGAAGGTCTCTGTATTCATCTGCAGCAGGGAAGGATTTTTATTTTTTTGACTGTTTATTCCTTCACAACAGCATTTCCTTATAATCTGTGAGGCCAGGAGAAAGACAATATAAATCTGTTTGATATTAAATTCCCAGTGTGCTATTTCTTCCCTTACGTCTCTAGGTAGCTTTGACTGGCATGGCAATGGTTAAAATACATGAACTCTCAAATTTGTTTCAAATAATTATACACTAGAAGGGTTACATGAAGAGGCGAATGCCTATAATTTGTGCTGTGCCAGTAGCTTTCAATTAAATCTCAATTTGATCTCTTGGAGCATCCTGGCCCAAATTTGCAGCTAGTTCTACCTTGATCTTCAGAATTTAATCAAGTATTTAGGATTGAAGAAAGTAATTTCTTAGGTGCTGCAATGACTTTGTAATCTTCCACAATGAGATACTTCAATGATAAACACGAACAAAACTAAAAGCACTTTTGGGGTGGGATGTCTGAGGATGAATCGTACATCATACACCTGTTCATTCTGCACGTGAACTACAGCAGGTGAAGGGGAGCACCTGTCCTATGAGGAAAGACTGACAGAACTGGAAATACATTGACGTTTATGTAAAGCAGTTAGTGAAGACCTATTAAGGTGCAAAAAAGAAACTTCTACAAGATTAAAAACTTTGTCAGAAAAACAGTAAAGATGAAATGGTAGAAAGGCATTTCGAGGTTGCAGTACATCATTCTGAATTTTTAATGCCTCACAGAATTGAAATAGGCCTTTTTTCCTCTTAGCTGAGGGTCAATAGAAGTGTCAGCCACGGAGGATTGTGGGAATAATTAATTTAAAGTTATGAAACTATGATATGCAGTCTTGCCTGGAATCTACCTTCCCTGTGCTAAAGAAAACAGCGTTTCTGTACACCTCATTTTTCCTTCATCCTGAGTAGCAAGATGCAACAAGACAATCTGAGGTGACAATGTGAAATCACAGCATTTGTACTTGTGTGGCCTGGACTTGTGCTGCTCGCTCCTGTTTGTGAAGAGTGCTTCACATCAACAGCGAGCACCACACAACTCTTGGTATTGCTGAGAATCTCAGTGTGTGATGAATGCACGAGTACTTCTCTGATTGTCTCTCTGTGAAATACATTGAAATATCACAACAAAATGAAGGGCATTTTCCCAACCAATTTGCTGACAGCGTGAAACTTGGTTCTAACAAGAGTTTTGCAACTTGAATGAGTTTTAATCAACCCTTAATGGAGACTTTCTCTGTGTGCTGAAGTTATTAGTCGCATTCCCTCTGATTCCAACGATTCAGGGTCGTGCTATAGAGGCACTGTATTATTTCTGAAACACAGAGAAATAAACAAGAAGTTCCTGTTGCTGTCTACCAGGTCCTGATTTACCATCCATTTGAATCTATTTCTTCTTTTAGACACATGTATGCACATAATTTCGAGCCTACAATATTTTCCAACTAATGGGATACTTCTCATAAGGATTATAGCAGCGGCCAAGGTTTAAATTAAATTGAATTAAACACTGAACACACTTATCTATTTGCTCTTGGATGTCATTAATACAGAGCTAGGAAGGATATTTTTCCCATTGGAAGCATATTTATTCCCTTACTCAACTCTTAAGGCAGAGAGATTGTTTATTCAGCAATTAAAACTCTCCTTTGTTATGATTTCTTTTAGTTACTTTATTCACCTTCCATTATCCCTTGTGTTGACACAATTCACTTTAAGAAATAGCTCGTCTTCATCTGTTTCAGTTTAAGTTTCTATTTTGTGCCAGCTCTTGTTACACTGAACTTCAGGTATGTTGGGATATTAAGTAGATATGAGGCAAGATGGCCTTTGGTCAAAACCAGGAAACTGCTCAAAGTACCAGAAATCTGTTGGGACTGGACAGACCTGCAAAGTGTGTTTGTGTGTGAGATGCGATTTTCCAGTCAGCTTTGAGTGATTCCTCACGGAAGGAAAGATGAGTAAGGCATTTGTATGAAACCCAGCGGATGAAGTAGTGGCTGTGGGATTCATGTGTGTACGTTTCCTACACAGATCCACAACATCTTGTCTATGCATACAAACTCTGAATAATCAAAGGAAACAGGCAGTGAAAGGTCTCAGTGCATGTCATTGTGATTTGGAGAACTGAGAGGTCGTCTGAGTTACAGAATCCCAGGCTGGGTCTGGTTGGAAGGGACCTCAGTGGATCATCTGGTCCCACATCTCCGCTCAAGCAGGGTCATCCCAGAGCACACGGCACAGAATTGAGTCCATTTGGTTCTTGAACCCTGCATTTGCCTTTGTTGAACTCCATTCAGCCCCTCTTTGCCCATCTCTCCACCCTGTTGAGGTCCTTCTGAAGGGCTGCACAGCACTCTGGGCTGTTGGCCGCTGCTCCCAGCTTTGTGTCGCCAGTGACCTTGCTGAGTAGGCATCTACCTCGTCACCCAAGTCATTTATGAGCTAGTTAAACCGTTCTGGGGCCAAGCTAAAGAAGTGTCTGTTCTTCTAAAATTAGATCTGAGACCAGGATTCCATTCCTCATGCCTCCGTGTACCAGCAAAGGGACTCTAAACAAGACCTGCAATAAATGCAGCTCATATTACAATTGTTACATCCAGAGGGTTTGCTTTTCGCTTGGCATCTCTCCTCTCCCCAGAAAAAGATACACTGAACATCCTGAAGCTCTTTTCAAATTCATGTCTGACAGGGAGCTTTTTAAATGTAGAATTAACTGTTCCAGTGATATCTCGAAGTGCAGACATCTCCCATCCAAAGACACTTCAATGAGCACATCCTACAGGTATTATGCAAAAGACTATTCCAAGGAGGGATATGTTCAATGTCTCCTGCTGACATTGCTCCATTTTATTAAAATCCTCACATTCCCCTGGAAAATAGGTTAGAATGCAGGTATCTGGCTTCTCAGAAGAATGATCTTGACACAAGGATGCTCAGACGTCATTCTTCCTCAGTTCTTCCCGCTAGTGCTGCTCTACTTTGCATTTAATGTTTAAAAGTCTTTGGAGACAAAGAGAATTGGTCTTTATCAGGGTAATCAGGACATGTGCTCTAGAAGTGGGACACCTGTTTTTTAGTTTCAATGCTAATGAACATTTAATTTGGGCGTAGCGGGACACCAGCCATAGGTGAAACCAAAAAAGATAAAATCTTCCCACAAGTGCACAAAATACAACATAGTGGACACTCAGACAGGAGGTTTGAGATGTTTCCTTCATCTCCCTGATGGAAATTTGGACTCACTGTTTCTCTCAGCTGGGAGAATGCCTTTGCCAGTAGACCATGATGAATCAAGAGTTCATTTAGCTTTCATTTTCGCAAGCAGATTAGTAGTGAATATTTTTGCAGAGCAGTTACTCAGATCAGATTTTTGTTCAATGAAACAACAACAAGCCCAAACTAAACATAGGTTTTACTACTCTCTATTCTCTCCCCTCCCCTTTCTCACCTCAGTAGTCACACCACAAGGTTACTACTTTGAGCAGGCTCTAACCCCCATGATTAGATTCCCGAAGAATGACTAAAGAGCCCCTGGAAATCACTCCTAAAATCACCACTGCCACTAGGGACTAATTCCATTTTCATATCTCTATGTACCTCTTGAGCAGTGGGGTTTGTTTCGGTGTTTGTGTGCAAGCACAGCCTTAATGCAGATCTCACATATTTGTGATTTCCCCTGTGAGCTGCAAGGATGGGTTCCTTCACCTGAAAGCACTCATAGGTAGGCATTCTTCATATGCAAAATGTCAGTTTACGAGTTTACTAGAGAGGCATATTTATTGTTTGCATGTATTTTCCTAACTTTCCTCCTCCCCATTCCTATCTGCAAGCAAAATCATTCAAAAGATAAGAAAATATGTCAAAACTTCAATATATTTTTTCAGAATTGTTCATTGTTATCTGAAAATACAACTCTTGATGTACACATTGGAGTTAAGTGACGATAAAACCCTGGGCAAAATAAAAATAAAAATAAAAATAAAAAATTAAAAGAGATGAAAAAAAAATAATCATACTGACATTTCCTGGAAAATTGAATGTTCTTTTTGTACAAACATCGAAGACTGGTTTCATTACTGAGTGTCAAGGGGTCGCTCAACAGCAAAAGCTCCTGCATGTCACTCAATCTACACTTCAGCATTTTTCCAACGGGAACTTGCTTTATAGAGGGGGAAAAGTACTGGGGTAGGTGTAATGTTAAATGAATAATGAACATAAGAGACAGCTGTTAAGGTATTATAACACCTTTTTAATTACATGGGCAGTAGGATCAGGGTATGCCTGCTGAAACTTAAAAAAAACCACTATCTTTTGCTGAATTCTAAAATATTTCACTGCCAATCAAACACTGGACTGCAGCACCCAAGTCTGCAAAAGCATCATGATCTTTTTGTTCTCCCAATCTATGATGTTACCTTCACTGTAGGTCTGAAATGGGGTTGTTAGACAAGTTGACAGTCTGGCATTATAGCCTCAATTCCAAGGTCTGAGAGACCAATCTCCAGGCTCCATTAACTTCAAATTCTAGGAAGACTATAATTACATGAGAGTGTTAGTTTTGCCTTGAAAGCCAGAATGGAGACCTCACGGCTCAAGTGGAGGAGAGGGAAACCTTATTCACATTTCTACTCTTAGTTTCCTATGTGACTTTGGTCGACTTACTGCTCTTGGAAGTTGTGTCTAAAAATCAGTTTGTTACCTACAGTCTTCTGCAGTGAATCTTGATATCTGTGCATGAAAAACATTTCAGAAAACGTTGTCTTACCATGTCTATTACTTGTTACTTTTCTTTCTCACAGCTTACAATCACCTTTGACACAACATTACTCACAATGGACTCAAAAGATTTGTAAACAATTTTCCAAGTTATTATGTTCATTAAGTCTTCTCTGCCACAGACTTATACGCAATGAGAGGTGTTTTTGTCACGGCAGAGGTATATATCTGATTCAAATACAGCCTAACTATTTTGCAGTTTCACCTATGGGCATTACTCAATCATCTTTTCTATTACTTTCCATGCCCTGAGTTTCAGAAGAGTAAATGGATTATAGGGAGGCGAATTAAAATGCGCTGAAAGTAGAGGATTGAAGACAATTTCCAAACAGGATCGGAATTAGCCAACACATGAAATTATTTACCAAAAATAATGGTCAACATGAATGTCTTCCATATTTGAATTTACTTGGGAAAATAATTTCAACCAAAAAAATCAAAGCCAAGTGTTTCGTGTTGAATGAGATGTTCCTATTAGCAGAAATAGCCTGTTCTTCACACTTTTCTGCTCACCATCATCTAAAACAGATCTGTCCTCTTCAGTGCACTATACATTTCAAGCAAGACAAGAGCAGAACCAGTCTTACCAATGTACTACTTAGAATCACAAAACATTTGAAACACGCATCTGATATAAAGCAGGGAGCCATAAGGGTGTTTAAAATACTACTGAATTAATAATAAATAGGTCTCTTGCAGAAAAGCTTGAGCTTGACAATCAGTTCTGGTCTGATTTCATTTGAGTCTTGTTACCACATCTTCACCATTATTTTTCTGTACCAGTCAGGTTTTGAAGCACATCCAGTATTTGGCAGCAGATGGAGAGGCTCGGGTGTCTCCCACTCTCCTGTGTGAGGTGTTTGTTCACACAGGCACTCTCAGGTGAGTCAGCAAGAGCTGGAATTGTTTAGCATTTCCAAATATTCCAGATTCTTCAGTTATGTGACTTATGAAATTTGCTATCCAATTTGGGACCCTCAAGTTAGAGAATATCAGTGTGAAATCACTGAGCCTACCAAACACAGAGAGAATTTTTTCCCTGCAAACATTTATGTTGTGCTTTCAAAGGAGAAATTAATGGTGGCATTTCAAATGCAGCCATAATACATTTTAAGCACCTGTTCCAAATCTATCTGAATGTGAGTTTAAAAATATGTCCATTGGTTTACATGAAGCTGGAAAATTATTTCGTATTTTCACAAACCTGTTATACTCATGAGCTTTTATTTTATACCTTAAAACTCATTATGAACAAGAATTTAACCTATAACTGTTTGCCTCCCCCCTCAACAGCAACACTGCTGTTGCTTTTTATATAATCTTTCCTTTTCCACTATGAACCTCTTTGAAATGTCAGTGGCTGTTCTGGCAGCTCCACGAGACTGTACAAAGTAAAACAGTCAGAAAGTAGGTGGCTGGGCAAACATAATGGCTAACAGAGGGATGAGTAATTAAAACAAAAGCTTGTGTGTTATGTTTGCCTAACACTGCTACTTTGTCTTTTTATTCTATTGGCATTTAAAAGGAGAAAGGAAATTCTAAGCAGTACTAAACTAAACATAGTTCATGAATACAAAGTGTTTCTGCCAACGAAGCAAAGATTGCAGTTTATACAATGCAAATGAAAAATTGTTACAAAATTCTGTTGTTCATGAATCTGGAAGGCTTTAGCATGTCTGTGGGGATTACCTAAGTCTATGTTGTGTTTACATGAGCTTTCCTTCTCTCCTAACCATTTTTTTTTTTTTTTCTCAGATATGTAAGTATGAGATTTACCTGGTTCAAAATCTGGGTGAAAACAGGAGTGTACAGACCTTAGGTGTAACCCATAAACTCAAGAACTGGATTATGACAGGACAAACAAACAAACAAGCAAACAAAAAGGACACCTTAAAAGTAAGTGTAGCTCAGAAAATCTCACATCTGTATGGGACTGTAAAGCCACATGTGAAAGACTGAATTTCTGTTTTAACTGATCTTCTTTAAACTATTGTTCAGTGAGCACAAAAATGCTGTTACTGCATAGCCTATTGACACCTTGCTAGGCTTTTATGTTTTCTGATCCCCTTTTCTATTGCCCAGTTCTCCTCTACGCTCATGTTGACCTAATTATTGTATCACTGACCGAGATATTCCCCTTCTCATCTTCCCTTATTATTTATTTATATGCCTAAAATCACATGAAAGGATTGCTCCACTAAAATTAATGTTGTTTTTCGTGTAATCCAGGATGTCCAGCCACTTGAAAAATTGACAGTCCTCAAAAGAGGCTTACTTTTATTTTCATGGTGAGCAGGTACTCTGAGAATCCTTTATTTCAGAGCTGTTTGTATCCGTGGCAAAATATTCTAAAGTGCAGTTTGTATCAACCATTGCAGAGCACTGGAACACAAGAAATACATGAAACTATTTGATAATATAGTAAGGAGGAAAACAACACAAAAAAGACAAAAACAAACAAACAAACAAAAATAAAAAAAAAAATCCCAAAGAAAATTCAGAAAACCATAGAGTTGCTGCCAGACCATGAATTTCTTTGAGAAGTTTAAAAAACATACTGTTTGAAAAATGTGCAGTACTGGAGCTGAAGGTGGCAAGGGATGCAAAGAATAATAAGAGAGGTTTCTACAGGTATGTCAGCCAGAACAGGAAGGCCAAGAAAGTGTTCCTCCCTGAAGAACAAGTCTGGCAAACTGCTAAGAGCAGACAAGACGAAGTTTGAGGTACTCAACAACCTTTTTGCTTCAATCTTCCCTGGAAACGTTCAAGATTAGGTTGGAAAAAACTCTGAGCAGGCTGAACTAGTTGAAGATGTCCTTGCTCATTGAAGGGGACTTGGATCAGCTGAACTTTAAAAGTCCATTCCAACCCAAATTGTCCTATGATTCTACACTTCCAGGATGCAATTGGATTTGGGTTTCTTTATGAAGATCTATACTGTGCTTTGTAACATCACAGTTTTCCTTAAAAAAGTAATATTTGCTCAACTAACACGGAAAATGAATAAATCCCAATAATATTGTATTTTTTATTTGGTAGTCAAGGCAAAAGGGTTGTGCCAAAAGAGATTGTGGCCTAGCAGACAGTGCACTGGGCTGTAATTGCACTGGCCTTGGGTTTATTTTTTTTCTCTAATAGAGGTCTACAAGGACACCTTTCTGAAGTCACTTAATCTTTCCTGTGCCTGTTTTTGGTAGAAGTGCAGCAGGAATAATGACAGAAGTCTGTTTCGTAAAGCACTGGGAGACTTACTGAGCTCTACATAGGTGTTAGGAGATGTTATTCCTTATAACATTAAATGCTAATGCAACAATAATAAAAGTAATGAAATTTTTTGTGCCAAATATAGATAAGCTATCTTTTTTTTTTTTTTTTCCAAGAGAACCAAGCCTATTGTGAGTAAATTGCAATCTTTTTTTGTCATCTTTCACTTGTGCAGCCAACTCTGGGCTATGAGTATTGAGCCTGGCCCAAAAGACAGAAGTTTGAGCACATCAGGTGTGAGGTGGAGCTCATTCTTCACCTGAGTTTCACCTGTGAAGTGTCCACGTCACACAGCTGGACACCACTCCACAGTTAAACCTGTGCACGATGAGATTCACTTTAAAACCTTACTCCTGATGTGTATTTGTTCCCTGCCCACAGCAGGGGGTTGGAACTAGACAATCTTTAAGGTCTTTTCCAACCCAAACCATTCCGTGATTCCATGACTGCACGAAGCATTGAGTCACTAACTGGGGGTGACGATCTGACACCGGTTTCCTCTAGACCTATAGATATGACCTCTATAGTCACATCACAAAACTCTATTCCAGCTGATACCAGTTTCTAGTACCACTATTCTGCAGGAAGTTCATGTAAATGAAAAATACAGAGAAGGAATGAATGATCTGCACACCAAGCTTTAATTACATCAAAGAATGGGCAGAGCAGATGAACATCACTACTGCCAGTCCTGAGCCCACTGTATGTACAAGCAAATTCCAGAATCCAAGCTTGACAGTCCACCAGTTTTCAAAATCCCTATTGCAAGGGCACCAGCCAAGAAAGAAGATCCAGGGCCAGAAACCATATGTGATGACCAGATGCTAAAGACGTTGGCAGCAGCTGTAATCGGAGGAACCTACACGCACAGAAATGCAACGTGAGGCTGCCTTTGCTTTCTTCATCTCTGAATGTCCTTTTGTTCTGTGACAGGACTGGGGACTATGAACGACTTTGAAGAAAATAATTTAGAAGGAAACAAACAGTTTCTCGGGGCTGATGCAACACAAGCAATATTTATATGGTTTACTAAGGGGCTGTAGCAGAAAAGTTTCTGAAGACTTTAAAAGAATATATGGCTCTTTGCAAAAGTAAAGAAAATGAGAGAAAAGTCCATGAAAAGTACCTGCAGACATTTACTCAAATAACAATACCAATAACAATAATAATAATGTATCCTTATTATTCTCAAGAATACTTTTTCAGTGTGTCTGAAGATTTCTTTTCTAATGTTTCCTTTTGTGGTATTCAGAACAGAGATTTACTATTGTGACAGATGAGAGAAGCTGTGAGATCTAAACCCATTTAAACAAGGATGCCAAATACAACTGCAGAAGCAGCTTTTAATCCAGCATACCATTTCTCCGAATTTTGGCACATTAGATGCTCGTTGTACAACACATCCAAGACTGCCATCTAATGCTGCTCGGTAAAATTCTTAGTTCAGTCTTATATTTTTGGCATAATATAACACCAGTAGGAACACTGCGGCAACATGAAAACATTCTTAGGAAATAATTTTCTTTAATCAAATAACATTTTGTTTTGCTGCTGCTGTTTAATTCCCTGCCGGTTTGGATATTAGGCAGTAAGTAATAGCATTTTTTAAATGGTATAGCTGTGATGCAAAATCTATTAACAGAAAATTCTACAAAGTTGCTTTATGTAACACGATAAACATTGACCTATAAATGTTTATTTATGCATTGTCTGTACACTTAAATTTATCAGTAGGCTGAATATTCGTGGCACTCACAAATTCTTATCTGAACTTGTTTCTAAGTGCCTTGCAAATAAAAGCTCCTGTAAATACTGTGGTTTGATCCAAAGCCATTGAACTAGATGAGATCAATAAGCTGATGGGCTTCAAATGGCTGTAGACCATGTACTTGAATAATACATCAGTTACCTTGATTTTTGCCATGTTAGAACTTAATCATTCATTATTAAAAATAAAATTTATTTAATCTTGCTAAGAACATCTGAAGATTATTGTGTAATACCAGGAAAGAAATGCTTTTACAAGAGTAAATTACTCTCTTCCCTAAAGGAATATCTTAAGATTTATCAGATTGGTAGGTGATGGAGTATAAGGAAATAAAATTGATTTCTTTTGAAAGTTTATGCTTCCATCCTGCATCTCTAATAAGTCTTAGTGAAGCTGTATCTGGAGTGCTGTGTCCAGTTCCGGACTCCTCAGGACAGGAAAGACATGGAACTCCTGGAGCAGATCCAGCAGAGGGGGAGAAAGACGAGGAAGGGACAGGAGCATCTCTCTAATGAGGAAGGACAGAGGCAGCTGGGTCTGTTCAGCCCTAAGAGATGACTGAGAAAGGATCTCAGCGATGTCTATCAGTATCTAAAGGGAGGTGTCAGAGGATGGACCCAGGCTCTGCTTGGTGGTGACAAGGAATTGGATGAGACACAAAGGGCAGAAAGTGATGCCCAGGAAGTTCCACCTGAACATGAGGAAGAACTTCTGTCCTGTGCACTGACTGAGCACTGGAACTGATTGTCCAGAGACATGTGGAGTCTCCTTCACTGGAGATACTCCAGAACTGTCTGAATGCCATCCTGTGCTGTGTGCTTTGGGATGACCCTGCTTGAGAAGTTAATGTTAAGACATATCCCTCTGCACTACCAGTGTGAAACACTGCTGCCTAACAGTGTGCAGAGTTGGATGTGTGATAACAAATATTCTCTGAGTAGCTACAAAGTCCCTAAAGTTAATCAGCAGTGCTGCATCCCACTTGCTTGGCTTTCTGGAATGGTTCATCCTATGTGTCACCACAACATGGCAGAATGATTCACTTCACAATAGTAACAATAAAATCATCATTACATGGCATCTCCACTATGAGGATGGGAAAGGGACTTGGTGTTTCTCAGGGATCTAGGATTTTGGTAGAACCATCTCCACATCACTCAAATTTTGTGTACATTGATAAGGGTCCAGTGCTATGAGAATAACAAAAGGAAAATGTAAAAATTTCAGTTCTGGAGAATAAAGGACAGATTCCATGTAAAGTGCCCACAACATATCAGAACCCAGTGGCTTAAGGACTGAAGTTTTCAAAGTCACGTGTAAAGCATGTGATGAATAATTCGAGGGTGTACCTGTGACCAAATAAATTTCTTCAACACTTGGTAATATTCCGATGTGAGCTTCATTCATGCTTTTAAACTCTGCCATTGAAATCGGTCATTCAAGCTATGCTGGTTGATTGGGTGTGGTCAGAATAAATCATAATGAAGGTCTTCTGTTTTAAGAATTTTGTGCACTTTTCCAGTTAAATTCAAATTACGATGAGACTTACCTAATTAAATGTAAACATATAAGGTCAGCTGAGTTTCTGATTGAAGACATTGATGAAATCATCTGAACATGGTCTATGGAATCTGTGGTATCATTATTACAGAACTTAAAACGAGCAGTATGTGTCTTTACTGAATATACCTCAAAACGGGTATGGATAGCTGCACTTTGAACTCATAAAATTAGGCAGACATAAAATCTTTCCATGGTTTTCAGACAGATCCAAGAGAACAGATATAAAATTTTCTTCACTTTTTCTGAACGGTCTACTAATTGAAAGGTTAGAAAATTTTCTAGGAATTAAGCAATAAAAAGATTTGAAATGGGCCAAGGATCAAGAGTATGCACAATTAAATACATGTTTACCAAAATACATACCAATAATCACCAAGTCTAAAAGTGAACTGAATGCTGCATACTAATGTAATTCAAATTAGTGATAACTTAGGGAAAATAAATTTTCTGCAATTCAAGATTCGTATTTAAAGATTCTTTGAGGCTACATTTCAGAGATTCAGAACAAAAACACCCCAAGCTATGGTGCTTAACATCTCTTCTGCTATGTCTGAGAGGCATTTGGACACTGCCCTTAACAACAAGAAGTTTAAACTTTTGGTCGGCCCCAAACTGCTCAGGCAGTTGTACTACATGACTGTTGCAGATCCCTTCCAAATGCAGCTATTCTATTCTAATATATTCTAATCTATGCTACTGTAATTTAGTTTGCAGGGGAAAACAGCATCGATTTTAACAGCTTTGAGGAGATCTATACATTATTCCTTGATCTGGACCTAACCAAGGAGAGGACATCATTGTGAGGAAAAATCCTCATGGGCAGTATTTGGCTTCTTTGTTTCTTTTCCTTTCAACTGGAAGAATTTTACCCTTTGGATTTTTGACATGGTGTCAGCAACTTTTTGCTTGCTCATTCTTTCAAACATAGCCACAAGGCATACTGAGAATCAAAATTGCTTCAGTACTTGACAGTACGTGTTTTGTAAATCCCTTCTTATCCTTGAATAGCAGAAAGAAAGTTGGGATTTGCAAGTGAAAGTGTTACAGTTTTTCATTCGGGATTCATTGACTTAATTGGCGAAACTGTTTTGAGATTTGTAAGCATATTGTGGGACTCAAAAATACTTTGTGAGATTTGCAAAATGCAGAGACCTTCCAACGTCAATAACAGACTCCTCAAAGCAGCTGAATATCAAGCTAGTAGCTTAAAACAAATTTGGTTAGTTTTTAACAATGCCTGCTCAGCTTTTCAGAGATCACAGACTCTGAGACATCTCAGTTACTGAGATTTAGGGCTTTGTGAGACAGGTGCTGCTGTGAGTTGTTATTTTTCTCCTGACAAGGTGCCCGATGGCAAAGAAACAGACAGGCAGGTATCAGATATTGGACAGCTGGAGAACAGGTAGGAAGAGGGCTGCTGGCATTGTTGGGAGATGTAGGGTCAGACCCTGTGCAAAGACCACTACAACGCTTTGTTCTCAAGGTCACATCGTGGAGAGATTAAAAGCAAAAAAAGGTGTTTCTGTCACCACTGCAAAGAAATCTGGAAAGGTCTCTGATGGCTGTTAGATGTTTTTCTTCCTTTGGCCCTTCTAATGGAAAAAAACCCCTCACATTAAATAAGTGCCTGGAGGAAAAGGACCAGCAGTGGACCAAGACTGCCATTTGTTAATACCCTCATTCAGTGTACTCCTACAGGACTTGATCCAAATCCTGCTGGAATCAGTAGCAGATTTAGGATTCACCACTTTAAGAAAGCAGAGACTAATCTACCTGTATAATGGATGTCCAAATATAGCTTAGATAGATATTTAGAATCGAATAGAACCGAATAAATTGAATATTTCAGTTGCAGAGGATCTACAAAATCATCTAACCTGACTGCCTGACTAATTCAGGGCTGACCAAGTTAAAGTGTGTTGTTAAGGGCATTGTCCAGATGCCTCAAACACAGACAGACTCTCTAGGAAGCCTGTTCCAGTGTTTTACCACCCCCTCAGTAAAGAAATTCTTCTTATCCAATCCAAAACTCCCCAGGGGCAGCTTTGAATGATTCCCATGCATCCTATAACTGGATAATGAGGAGAAGAAAGCAGCACCTCCCTCTCCACTTCCTTCCTCATGAAGCTGTGGAAAATAACGACGTTGCCCCTCAGCCTCCTTTTGAAGGCCTTCAGCAATATCTATGATCCCAACAGCCGGGGATCCTGCTGTTATTTATGCAGCATGTCAGGACCATGGTCCTTGTCACTGCAGGTGCTTTCCAAACACACAGGAAGATAAACCCCCTGTTCTAACAAGCTAATAAGATAGTAGCTGACCATAAATAACAATGGCAGGAATGTAAGAAAGAAGGATGACAGCAGCAAGTATAGGAAGATTACACTGGTAGCTACAGAGCAAGTTGATGCCCTACTGAAGGCAACGACGTTCCTATTTACAAGCAAAAAAAATTAAATCAATGGTCCATGGCTGATTGAGAGCCAAACCATCATATGCTGGCCAATTCCTCATAGACATCACAGCACACACACCTCATCTAAAGCTTACAAGGAGCAGGTAATTGGGTAATGCTCTGCCTCCATGCTCAGTGCAAGACAAATCCTTCGTTGAAAATAAATGTGGTAAGTCTCAGGTAGACAGAAGTAAAACATATCTATGATTTTAAGCTGTAATAGATTTTTTTAACAGTAAAAGAAAAGTTAAATCTATGCTCAAAAGTTTCAGGGGTAAGAAATTTTCATTTTTTTCTATGGAAAATAAAGGAATTAATCAGTGTATTGAAAGTTGTAGTTTGCCTTATGAAATAAGGCTATACATTTTGTGGACTGGTATAAGCAACCAAAAAAACCAAATGAATTTCTGAATCTAATCTAAGTACAAGAGCCTCACAGCCACACCATGTTTCATGACCAGAGCTGTGGGCACCTCAACAGGCAAATTTTAGCTGGAAGGGGAAAGATCTGCTCCGACTTGCAGTCTGAGCAAACCACATCATTTACTCTGTAGACACATTTACATATGTTTCCACTAAGCAGTGGTGTAACCACTCCAGCACTGAGACCTGAAATACAGGTCAGTGTACACGCCAGGCAAGGAAGACACAGGCCAGTGTCACCTCTTCCCCATCCATGCATATTTCATCAGTCAAAACATGTATATAAACCTGATTTCCCTGATAGGTAACAAAAGAATAAAGAAAGGAAATATATAAAAAGTGTTAGAAAAAATCCCAGATGAGACTTGGAAGCTCTTTATAAATAACTGAAGTACCTAAAATCTCATAAATACACATTGAAAAGAGAGGATGACATTAGTTATAACCCTTCCAGGCTCAACAAAAGACTGGAAGACTTAGAAATTAAAAGGCAATATTTAGCAAACAGAAAAGGGAAGCAACAGCTATCATCCAGGAGGGGAAGTTCTAGGGTGTAGAAAATTAAGGCAGTAAAAGAGCAAAATCTGACTAGCTGGAAGAAGGTAGGTTCTGAATAATAGCTATAATAAAATTCTGGTGCTCAGGGGGGCGGCAGAACTTTTAATGAGATATATGTTTATTCAATATTTCTGTTTTGTATCTTGAAAGAAGCAGGAGGATGTATTTGAATCAAATGAACATGATAAAGTATTTTCCAGTCCATTAGCAGCTGTGGAGGGTGTTAAACATCTCTCAGAGATAAATAATTTTAAATCAGCAGGCCAGGATACTTGCTTGGATGGGTTCTGTGTGAGTTGATGGAGGACATTTCTAGTTCATGCTCTGAATTTTGAATAGACAGGATGAATAGACAGGGATAAAGGCAAAACAGCAGAAGGCTGGACAAATCCTAGCACTGTCTTATGATTCAGAGAAGGCAAGGGTGTTTAGGATACTATGGACACAATTAGCCTGATATCTGTCACAGACAAAATTCAAGCAAGATCTGATTCTGGTATAAATTCATAAATTACTAGATTGAGAAGGTGATTAATGTCAGTCAATACTGCTTTTTTTCACAGGAAAATCAATTCAATCAAACCAAAAAATCCCCACATTTTTTGAAATGACAGGCTTGATAACTGCAAGCATACTAAGACTTCAGAAGAGTGTGGGATTTAGTATTTCACTAACTTCTGGTTAAAAGTTGCCAAGAAAGCACATTAGATGGGTTGAGAACTCGATGACTGTCTATTCTCAGAAAGAGATTCAGTGGAAAATTGTCAGCCTAGGGAAGAAGAATAGACAAAAAAGATTTGCAAGGACTTGCCTAATTCCACTCAGTATTTTCAGAAGAAAATCAGATGAAAAAAAGAGGAGGTGACATCAGGACTGAAAGCAAGGAAAATGATGAGGAAGTCCGATCAGTTTGCAAGTGGAATTGCATATGTTTGTGAAAAGTCCTTCTCCAGCCTTCATGTGAGCCCCCTTTAGGTACTGAAGGGCTGCTATAAGGTCTCTCTGGAGCCATATCTTCTCCAGGCTGAACAGCCTGGCCTCTCAGCCTGTCTCCACAGCAGAGCTGCTCCACTCCTGCCATCAGTTCAGTGGTTCTCTGGACCCGTTCCAACAGGTCAGCACCTTTCTTGTTTTGGGTGCCCCAGACCTGCATGCAGGAGTGTGGGTGGGGTCTCACAGGAGCAGATCACAGGGGGAGAATCACCTCCCTCGACCTGCTGGTCACATCTCCCTTGATGCAGCCCAGGATACACTTGGAATATTGAGCTTTTTATCCACAAGCACCCCCAAGTTCTTCTCCGTAGGGCTGCTCTCAATCCATTCTCTGCCCCGCCTGTGCTTGTGCTTGGGATTGCCGTGACCCAGGTGGACAGCATTGGACTTGGCCTTGTTGAACTTCATCTCTCAGGCCCATGCCTCAAGCCTGTCCGGGTCCCTCTGGATGACATCCCTTCTCTCCAGTGTGTCAGCCACACCAAACAGCTCAGTGTCATCAGCAAACTCACTGAGGCTGCACTCAATCCACTGTCCGTGTTGCTGACAAAGATGTTAAACAATGCCAGTGCCAATACTGACCCCTGAGCAGCACATCTTGTCACTGGTGTCCACTTGGACATCAAGGTGTTGATCACAACCCTTTGAGTGCAACCATTAAGCCGATTCCTTATCCACCTAGTGGTCCATCTGTCAAACCCATCTCTCTCCAGTTTAGAGACAAGGGTGCCATGTGGGACAGTGTCAAATACTTTGTACGAGTCCAGACAGGTGACATCACTCGCTCTTTCCTCATCCGAACGAAGCTGCAACCCCGTCATAGAAGGCCACCAAATTTGTCAGGCACAATTTTCCCTTAGTGAAGCCCTGTTGGCTGTCACCAATCACCTCCTCCTTTTCCGTGTGCCTTAGAGCAGTTGCCAGGATGATCTGCTCCACGATCTTGCTAGACACTGAGATGAGACTGAGCAGTCTGTAGGTCCCCAGGTCTTCCCTTGTATCTGTTTTTTGAATTGTGCTTCCCCTTTTCCAGTCAGTGGGACCTTCACGAGACTGCCACAACTTTCAAACAGGATGGACTGTGGTTTAACCAGTTTATCCACCAGTTCCCTCAGGACCTGCAGTTGCATCTGATCAGGTCCCATGGACTTGCACACCTTCTGGTTCCTTAGATTTTCTCAAATCTGATCTTCTACAGCTGACAGTTCTTCCTTCTCCCAGTCCCTGCCTTTGCCTGCTGTGATTTGGGCAGTGTCACTGGGGCACGTGTCAGTAAAGACTGACACAAAACCTTCTTTTTTGAGTACCTCAGCCCTCTGGGTATCCCAGGTGGGGTTCAACTTTCCACGTGGCTGGTGGACTGTCCCCCACCTCAGGGAGGTGCCTTCCTAAGTGCTTCCCACGCAAACACTAAAACCCCGAAGTTTAAAGATTCAACCAGATCAAACTGAATGAGAGCCAGACTTTTTTTTCTTTCTCAAGAGTGAGGATGTTTAATTACTGGAAAATAGTGACGAGTGAAATACTCTGTGTCCTGACCAAGATATCTTGTTGGAAGATAGATTCTAGAACAACAATATAACAGTCAAGTGATAATGCCTACTGCTAAGGTAACAAGGACATAAAATAAAAGATACTATTTGTTTTAAATTTTAATCCCTAATATATTGGATAGTAGTGAACCTGTCAGGAAAGATTTAATAAAGATAAAAAAGATAATCTAGACAGCACTAACACAATTCATAGGCTAGTCTTAATCTTGGTGGCCACAAAGGCAAAATTCCTATTGATTTTAATGGAATAAGCAATTAACCAAGTCTTGTAAAATGTCAGGCTAGATGGTGATCTGTGAGAACAAATCTGAAGCGATTTCTTCATATTTTCATTCCAGTCAATAATTTTTGGCTCCTTTGAAGTCCAACTCAACTGTTGCCAGTCATCACCAGAGCTACCATTATCTCACAGATCTGCCAAGCCCCCAACACACCTAGTAAAATCTGCTTGGTTTTGCAAGACAAAAGAATTTGCGGCAAAAACAGAGAAATTAATTAATAGCATATAAACAGCATAGTTTATTTTTTCACATATCTGATTTCTGAAATCTCCTCTTTTATGTATTTTCAGACAAGCACTATTATAGCACAGCACAGATTTTCATGTCAGACCCAGGAAGAGATTTCTGATCCGTGAGGAAGCAAATCAAACAGGCAACCATGAACTGATAATGGATGAAAGAGAGAATGCAAATTCAGACCGTAAGCAGTTAATACAATAATTAGTCAGGCGATTTATTCAGCGTAGGGGTAACATTTGCACAAATTACTTAGCACATGGTGACAGCAAGTGCAAATATGGTTGTCTGAGAGAACTTCCACTGTGCTATCTCCAGTGGTCAACCCAATGCGAAAGACAGTCAGCAAGGAATATCTGCGGAACAGATCTTTTCATATTTGCAATTTTGTATTCTCTTTCCATTTAGCCACAGGCTAGCATATTGACATAGATTGTTAATATCTGAATCAAAGTTCAGGCATCATCTAGTGCAGCTCACAAATGGGTGGCCAGTTTGATGTGCACAAAGATCTTACCACTCCACAAGATTACCTTCCAAGATCACGTTGACAGGATATGTTTGGAAAGTAAAAAAAACTCATCAGCAAAAATTTTCTAATGCATCAGGCTACAGCTAGTGAATTAAAAATATAATTAAATACATCTTCAAAAACACCACAGCACTGTCAGGAATCAGCAGGAGTAGAGCAGAAAGTGTAGAATACTAGAACTAGCTATTATTGTCTTTGTGTGTCCTTATTTTTTTTTTTAAGGCATACCTGGCAGCTGAATATTTTTACTCTGTCTGCAATAACCAGTCAAGCAGCTCAGAAAATGCAATGACAACTTGATAAGAAAAATTATATGTTCAGAGATATAAATAGTTCGAGCACACACTGCTATTTCCATAGATTCAGAGAGGTTAGGAATACATCTTACATAACAGAAAGAAATGGTTGAAAATTGAGCATTCTGCAATATATGTCTTAACCACAGTTTTTTAAAATGAAGAAAAAGAAGAAAAAGGTTTCTTGGAGGTTGTTTTTTTCTAAAGGATGCATGCTCAGAAGCACTGCAATTTGTACATCCTCAGGAGTGTGAATCAGAAGCACAAATAAAAGCTTAAGACTTGACAGATGCAAAAGTGCTATAAATTGCTGTTAACATTGAATTTGATTGTGGCTTTGTCCCAGTCTCAAGCAAGGACCAAGTGCATCAAAATCACAAAAGGATTTCCCCTGGCTCACTCTTCACCATGTTTTAAATGCAATCTCCGGGACAGGCTTGGGGCAGAACAGGTTGTTTATCTGGATCCTTGTTTCACAGATTCTTGTTTGGATTTGGTCTTGTCTTGAACCTACCAGGATGCTGAGAGTGTTGCACAAAGAAGGATAAGGGAGGCCTCCATGGACAAAATTGTATTCATGGGATGTCTTGCTGATGCCACACACTGACTCAAAAGGTGAAGTTACTTTTAGGGGATAAACAGAGCAAGAGAAAGGGAGAATGGGATAATGAAAACTCTCCCCAGCGGCCAGCCAGGAGGAAAAAGGATCTTCCAGGTAATGGTTTCTGCCTGTGATCCTACTAACACTCCCTTGAACAAGTTCTGATTACATGTTGTGCACCAATTAACCACTAAACTTTGTGCATATATACGTATTTCTGGGTAGCAATTATTGGCTATTGAATTGGTTTTTATGTATTGAATTTATTCATTAAGTCTTGCTTTCTTCTAGTATATTGTTATACATTAAAAAAAGAAAGGAAAAGGGGGAGAGAGTTATTGTCACATCTGTGACAATTTCTTGCAGGAAAAATTTAACTAAATCAATATATCTCACGATTTGCAGGTGTGAGGTCATGAGAACAACACGTGAGAACAGCACACAAGAACAACAGCATGAGATATGCAGGTGTAAAACTGCCACAGCAACTGCAGGGTGCACAGAGGAAGGTGGCAGAGGAGGGTCCCAAGTGAAATGGAAAGTCCTCGGCATGAGAAAGGCTAAGGTGCTTTGCAAGGTGAAGGATACTCCACTAAAAATTAAAAATGTATGTGTATTTTTATTGGTACATCAGACGTCATGATAAATAATAAACTTCTCTTAGTGCATGTTCTTCATCTCACCCAGCATCTGGAGGTTTAGTGAGGAACAGTGTTGGGCTGTGGGAGATTCTGCTCCAAGAGAGCTCCTAGAAGGACGAAAGGAAGATTAGATGGAAACAACAATAGAGGAAAGTGTTCAGTTCTTGTCTCATCAAAAGTACTCTTTGTCAACAAACAATAAAATCTAATATGGTATTATATGTTATTAGCAGGCTCCTAGGGGACATTATCATTTTGTCATTCCATTTTTAGAAATGTTAAAGAAAAATACATCTTGGAAGGAAACCTTTGTTTCTCTTTATGAAACCCAATAAGCATAAAACTTTGCAAATCCTGTTTTTCACTTGTCCAATCATGGACAGTCATGCCATTGCTCAACCTATTTTAAAACTTGACCCTGATGAGGCAATGAAAACCAGGGTGGTAGAAATACAATTCCAAACTGAGACTGACCTACGTCTTTTAGCCACAGACATGAGGACTGTAAGCTTTAAAGAGCTCAGCTCATGTGTCAGACATTGTCCTTATTTTTACGTTTGCTACAAAAAATGTCTTAGGATAAAACAAAAACCTGTCAAGGGGAAGCAAACCAGCTACCAAAACAAATAAAAACTTTCCCAAAAATATTAAAAGTCCATTGGAGAAAGGTCAATATATGAAATGTATCTTATGAAGAGGAAACATCCACGTCTTTAGCACACTGACTATTTTATACTATTAAAAATAAAGATTTATAAGAGAACAACTTGCCAGTACTACTAATGGGAAAATTATTCACAGGATTCTGTACAAATATTGAAAAATCACAATTTTCCCACAATAAGCCTTTTGTCACGTGGCCAATGGCATGCTGAAAAAACATATGCAAGGCCAAGGGCACAGGGACATACCCCATTTACCAAAAATGAACCATGTGTTATTCTTTAGAAAATTCATGGTTCTGGTCTAAACTCCTTCCCATGGATGTAATTAACAACAGAGTCAGCCCACTGAGTGTACCTGGAAAATCTACCTATAGCTACAACTATAATGTTGCAAAATGTGTTCCTGAAGTACAAAGAATGAGAATTTTTTGGCTTTGAGTTGAAGGTTGTATTACGTTTTTGGGAGTGGAAGTGCACATCTCACTGTGTGTCTAATCCCCGCTGAGGGTTCCTCTGAATAACCTACAGAGCACTTTGGCAAAAATAGCAATGCAGATTCAGCAACCAAAAGCACCATTCTCCCTTCTCCATGCAATTAATTGTTTATACCTATCTTTTATGGAAAAAACACTGCATCTCAGTTTTTAGGTGAACACTACAGATCATCCACATGGCCTGACAGAGGCTGAAGAAAGCCTTTGCTGAGCAGAACCCAGACCAGGTTTGAATTCCTGTAACAACGCCATAACCTTGGATCTCAGATGTGTTTCTTCACAGATTCTGGAAAGGTTCTGTCCAGGAGAGTCTACTGTCATTGTCAATCACTCACAGGTACCAGATTATGCAAAGCTGCAATGCTACCTGTGTTGAAGCAGCAGAGACCACTTGGGAGGCAGAATATAAATCAAGGTGCTCAACTGAGAAGATGAAACAAAAACTATGGGTTTTTACGTGATACTTCACATGCTTAATGTTGTGGATACTTGTGCACAAGCTGCTTGTGATTGTGAACGTGTGAAAAGGGAAATTAATATAATAATAATAATAATTCCAGCTTGGAGGGGAAGAAGGAAAATTTGGAAGAAATATTTTCTTATTAATAATAATTGCAAAGAAAACTCTTCTCAACGGAAATAAATGGAAAAGTCTAATTTGGCTTCACTGGAGTCAGGATGTCACCTAAAGGGCCAGGTCCTGAGTAAACAAAAAGTCTATTCTGCTTTCCTCCAGAGGCTGAATAGACTGCAAACTCCACTGCCATGGTCTGCAGGCACCACGGAATGAAATACAGCAGCATTTTCATAAAGGACAGACACAACTGAAAAACACTTCCAAATATAAACTGGAATTAATGGTATTCAAAGCAGAATTTAACAACATGGCAGGAACACCACAGGAAAGAGTATGAATATTAACAGATGAACTTTAAACACAGAGCCCACTCATGCACTGAAAGGGCCTGGAGTGACTGGTGAAAGATTTCTAAGATGGGTAAGAGAGGGCACGTGAAAGCACTCTAACAACAGGAAAAGTAAGTTCTAAAAAGGAAATTATTCCTGTGACCAAGAAGATGACAGGAAGAAGCATTTCCATTTTTTATGGGTGGCAGTTAGAGAACTTCCATCAACTCCGTGGAAATTACTCCATTACAAGTAAGTTGAAAGTCCGCATGCGCACTGTCAAACTGTATCTTGGCCTGAGGATGTGCTTTCCTCAAAGACAGTTTCAGATATGGAATTTTTCATTGCAGCTATGTGATTGTTTAATCATATTAAGATCTTCATTTATACTTTTGTTCCTCCACACTTTTGGAAAAAGGAGCCAAATAATTCCATAGGAGAAATAAATACATCACATCTTTACTACCTTGGTCATTAAAACAGAACCCTTTGGGAGAATAAAGTAAACACTGAATAAAATTAAGAGAAAAAAATCTTTTTCCAAATCTAGGCAGAAACTTTTTCACGGCTATTTCTTGTTCCTTTTTAGGACATGCAAACCACTAGGAAAGTGCTACATCTTGACTTAAAAACAAAAAATACTTTTTCAGTTATTTGTCAGGAAAACCTGTAAAAGATAAAAGCAAACAATCATTTGGCAGATAGTTTGGCTGTCAGGATCAGCATTGTGCTGGCAAGTGGGTAAACAAGGTCCTGTCAAAATCTAATCCTCCCTCCTGCCTGATTTTGTGATCTCCTAAGGGTAGAAGACAAGGCTTGCACTTTTTCACAGTGACACACGATGACGGCTCCCGGCACACGCAGTTCAGCTGCCTGAGCTCGTCGCATGAACCCATTTTAAACTGGTTTATTGAGGATCCACATCAGCCCATTAGTGGTGCAAGATCAAGACTCTTCTATTCTTATACTCAGCCATGCTCTTATTTATTCTTAAGAATGAGGGCTACTTTTGAAAGCAGAAGAGGCACACTCTGAGTTTTTAAGTGTGTCAACTTTCAAAGCCAGATAAACCTCTTCCTGTCTTTGCAGTCCATAATGAAAGTTTCTAGCCATCCCTGTCTCCTGGTTGGGTTGGGAGGACACAGAATCTCACTCGGAAGTTTCCCTGATAAATGGAAAACTCCAATGCTGCTTAAATCGGAACAAATGTTTGAGAGTGCTTTCTGTCCAGTGGCTTTGGCCCTGGGGTACTCATTTTACTCTCTTAAATCCAGGATTTCACAGCAGAAAACATTCCCCTTGCATAGTCCGCAGTCCTGCTTTTTTTAAAGGGATTGCACGTGAGGTTTGTTTTTCCCTGAAAAAGTAAAATAGCATATGTAAAACATCAGCGAATGCATTCTTATTGGTTTTCTGATTGGAGTTCTGCATTCTGTGAAGCAAAGTGATAGTATGTGGATTGGTTTTTTTAGCCCATAGAATTATCTCTTTCTGCAATATATTAAGCCTGAAGTATCTTATCCCCCATCCCATTCCTATTCCTTTTTCTTCCCACTGTTTCAATTCATCTGCTATTTGAAAAGCACTCCCTGTTGTATTTGTTACATTTAATATCTGCGAGAAGCACTTACAGAAAGGCATTTGCTACTATTAGAAGGAGAAGAAAAAAGTATCCCATCCCATTTCTATTAGGAGGTTTAAAGCAACCTATTTAACTTTTCTGTCTTCAATTTTTTTTTCCACATTCAGTTTGCCTGACATACCCTTTTCATTAGTGTGTTAGCTACAGCAGCTCAGCCTGGAGAGGCACACGAGATTCACGTACACCCAGTGTCTGAGGGCTTTATACCCTCCAGGATGGAAATTCACTATGGTAATTTCAGCCTAATCAATTGAAATACAAGATTGAAGCTACTGCTAATTGACTGAACAAAATTGAAATTTGGCAAATGTCATAATGTCAGTTTACTCTTTCAAAAGTTTCTCATTGACTGAGGAGTGAGCCTGTTGGAGGAGGGTGCCAGGATGAGAGGTTGCTCAGGAGCGGCGGTCAGGTGTGCCTGGGGAATCACGGGATAAAGGCAATGCATTCACTTGGGTCGAGCTGGTTCACACCCTGCTGCAAAGTGTGTTGGTTATTTAGTTCTCAGAAAAAAAAAAACCAAAACCCACATTCGTGGTTAAAAGAGTTTCCTGGAAACATAAAGAAAGCCAGTGGCAGTTGGGAGAACAGAATATAAATTTATTCCCACCCATTCCTTTCGTGTTCCATTTGTATCTTTTGTAGGAAAGTGAAAAGTTTTGTCCTGTGGTAGGAAAGCCGTGACTACTCTCTTCAAAGAAAGGGGCTGAGGATCAGAACATTACTTGTTGAAAAAGGTTTTGCAACTTCTTGCTTTTGTTGATGACTATTTCAGCATGTAATAAATCTACCTTCATCATCAATCATCATCAAAGAACCCCAGATTTCTCAGATTCTGATGCTCTGGATCAATCAAAATTTTACTGAAAGTCCTCAGGTTTGTTTATGGGTGAGAATTAAGTAACAAGCAGATATTTAACACCAGCTAAACTCCATCTAAGCACTCAGAGGGATATTAACTCTTGCAGTGGTTTTTTAGTGTGGTCAGAGGCAACTTTCACCCACATTTTGCTGTTTAGGACCAATTTATGTAGTGAACATTTATGCAATGAAAGGACATTTATGTAATGAAATACACTGAAATTATCTGGAATCACACCTCTCTACCACCCAAGTTTTTATCTCTCTGGATTAAATACACAGTTAGTCTTGCTGCAGAAACTTTATGGTGCAAATCTCATAGGGAGAAGCTTAAAACCTGTAGGGATATAGGTCATAAATTTTCTTATAGTTTATCCATCTAACGTGCTCACAGACGACAGAATAACTTCTGAGTATGTCGTTCTTCAGATCTTTTGTGTTCAAAGGACCATCTGTTTTTCCCAAATATGTCAATGGATGCAGTAAGAGTGAGTACCTCTTCCTACCAACTTGGTTTTGTAAACATCCTTACACAACGCTGGATATTCTCCAATGAGAATAAATATGTAATTTTAAGCTATTTGACATTGTTTTATATTTACCCAGGAAGATTTTTCCTGCCTGCAGTTTTACCCTGACCACTAACAATGATAACCCTTGCAGATATCACTCTCCCTCTGCTGGAGCCAGCTGAAGTAGGGTCAGTGAAGCCTAATTTGGGCCTCTAAATATAATAGAGGTACACTACAATGAATAAACTTACAAAAAGCCATTGGAAAACCTTTTGTCTTGCAAGTTTGTTTTCTAATCACCCTATGGTACAAGCTTGCTTTTAATCTTTACCTACAGAGAAAGATGTGAAATTCCCTTTTTCTTCAATTCAGCCTCATAAACTCACCCTCCTGCTGATTAGTTCACATGGAAGGAACACTGCTGCAGGCATGGCATCCACAGCCTACTATACCCCTACATTACTCATTCTCTGGGATGAGCAGACGAAAGGCTCAAATGCCCCTGCTTACATTTCTGAAAAAAAATCCTGGTTAAGGTCTCGAATCATAGAATCAGAGAATTGTTTAGGTAGGAAGACACCTCTAAATTCATCAAGTGCAATGTTAACCCAGCACCACCGAGCCTACCACTAAACTGTGTCCCCAAGTGCCACATTTACATGTCTTTTAAATCCCTGCAGGGATGGTGACTCCACCACTGCCCTGGGCAGTCTGTGCAAGGTCTTGACAACCCTTGCAGTGAAGAGATTTTTCCAAATGTCCATTCTAAACCTCCCCTGGTGCAATCCGAGGCTGTTTCCTCTTCTCCTGTCACTTGTTATTTGGGAGAAGGGACCAATTCCCCCCAGCTGCACCCTCCTGTCAGGGAGTTGTAAAAAGCCATAATGTGCCCCCCGAGCCTCCTTTTCTCCAGGCTGAGCCCCCCCAGCTCCCTCAGCTTCTCCTCATCAGACCTGCATTCCAAACTCTTCACCAGCTTTTTGCACTTTGTTGGCAATTAATTTTGGCAACGATAAGAATTCTGGCTCCAGAATAGTGCCACTAAATACACTTTATTTAAACCAAGTTTTCTTAATGAGGACTGGATTTTAAATAGAATGAGAGAAATTTATGGGGCATAAACAGCCTTATGGATTTTCTCAGCTCAGACTTCAACCTGTCCATGTATTTCAGCCTGTAAATGAGGAATGTACATATAATGGGACTGGAACTAGACATATTGCATGTTCAGACCCAAATATAGACCCTCACATAACTGTAGACTTCTCAACACAGCTAAAGATATGATGGCCAAACTTTCCTTGGCAGTCAGTGAAACGCAAGCAGGAAATTTATTTGGATCTTGGAGCTGAGTATAACCAAACAATTTCACATTTTTAAAAACAATTTCATAGTCTTTGGGGTTTTTTTGCTTTTTTTTACTTCATACAGGACATGTTTCTTTTAATATGCATAATTCTTGTCAAATCTGTCAAGAGAATACGCAAAAATAAGGGTCTGCAATAAGGGCAATGCAGCAACTGATTGAAATGGGGTTGGCAATGTAGCTTCCAGGCAGGAAGCTGTGTGAAGAATTTAATTTTAAGTATAAATACGATTTCCATCATGGTAGAGCTCTGATTTGCATAGAAAGCAAAGCAGGGGATTCAATTTGTTTACACAAACAATTTAATTACTTTGTAAGAAAGAAAATAGCCACAAGAATTGAAAGGGTTGAGCCATCCAGCAGAGACTTGGTGCTGTAAAGATATTGAGATGAAACATCTCTGGCCCATGTCCTACACAGGGAAGAACACAGGGTGTGATAGGAGGCTGCAGCAGAGTGAAGGGAACAGAACCAGAACCAAACAATGGAAGCTGAAGCTTCACATTTTGTGGAAGTGGATGTGAGCAGAGAATAATGCTTTAGTGAGAGAGCTGGGATTAGTGTAAGATCTGCAGGTGGAACTTGCTGGCCTGCAATTCAGAGAAAGAGAGAACAGATGATCTAATGGTTTCTTCTCCTAAAACCAGAGAATCTGTCACTGAATGCCTCGTGCTCACCACGGGCAGTGGGAGCAGAAGATCATAAATTTTACAGGCATAGAACACATTCTTGTACCAGGCCATCCTCATATATACATGAAGGGATAGGAACCAGATCTGTGATTTTTGGCCACTTAGAAAAGAGACATAGAATTGAACAACGTATATATTTTTTGCAGATTCTTATGTAAAACAAAGGAATGCATTTCATGGCTGATGGAGAGCAACATCACGCTCTGGATGTCAGCCTGTGGACACCCCTGTGAACCACACATTAGCAGTAGGCTCTACTTTGTAGTTCATTGATGAAAATCCCTTTCTGGGCACTTGCTATGATAGCTCATGTGCCAGGATAAGTCTTTTCCCATCACCCACTCCAGTGTATAAAATCGTGGTAAGGACAGAAATTAATCTCCAGGCAAAACAACTCCTAGACTGTGGATGAATACCTTTTATTGATTTAAAAGTAGATTTACTGACCTATATTTGCCCAGACTACGTTTCCTCTGCTAAAACCTATTCTGTTTGTTCCCTGGTAATGTGTGTGTCCTCACAGCAGCCCTTTGATGATTCTTGTACCACTGCTTAGTCATATTAGTGTTTAATTCTGATCCCTGCCTCTGTTAGCAGACGAAGAGAAATACACGGACTGAACACATTTGTTCACCAGTGACTTGAAAAGGGTTTTTATTAGCTGGAATTCTGCAAGTATCCCTTTTGTACAGTATTTTGGGTGTTAAGTAGCAGCTCTGGGACCGAGAGCAGCTGTTGGCTGATTAGCTGCTCTGCATCAAGCACATCTTGGTTGGTGCTTTTTTCCTACCAACTGAATAATAGTCCTATAGATAGGTGTGTATGTAATTACTATAATTAATATGAGATAACTAATTAGCAGTGCTGTAGGAAGTACACAATCAAATTAATGTTCCTATGGTAATTTGGAAGAGAATGAAGATGTTCAGAGCAGGAAGATCATCATATTTTTCACCTCCAGCAGTGTTCTCCTATCACTTGGGCAGCTTGCAAGATGTTTTTCCCTGGACAGACCCGGCATTTGGGCTGGGTTTTTATCAGAAAAAACATGAAGTTACTATTTCAGGGTGGAAATCTGCTCAGGTATGCAAAATAGATTTTTTTTTGGTTTTTTTTAATATGTGCAGGTTTTGCTTATGAAAGCTTTTGAATTGGTTTAGCCTGGCTTTTAGTGCTCATTTCAAAATGATGCTAAAGCATCTCCTGGCAGCTCTCTGCCTGCTTTGGAGTTGTGGTAGGTGTATTTTCTCACCCTGATACAATCCCTGAATTAGAACCTTGTGTCCAAACTGCAGGATGCAAATAAGCTCAAAAAGCCTTAAAAA
>VZTF01005113.1:0-87986 GCA_013397755.1 Cnemophilus loriae
CACTGGGACCTTATTAACACCCAGCCTCACTAGAAAGGACCCTCAGCATTGACTCAGGTGCCTCAGGGGAAAACTCAGGACCCCGAGCCCCAAGCCCCTCCAAGGCAGCCTCTCCTGGCTGCGTTCGGGAGCCGGGCTGAGGCTGCCTAGTCCTGCCATTTCTCTGCCACTGCGCTGGGTTTTTCACTACACTGTAACCCTGCACACCCTGCCTGCTGGGACACACCATGGCTCCTGCTACAGCTGCTGAGTTTCTGATACATTTCATTTGCTAATCCAGGATCTACTTCCCTCCCGCTGCTTCTGAGGTCTCTGCTACAGCTCATTTTGGCATCAGGAGGGGCACCGGGATAGGCTGCCCCTGGGGGTTCATAAAGGAAGCTGCTTTTCCATCCCTTCCGCCTGCTCGCCCACCATTACCCACATGCAGAGACCCAGCCAAACTCGTGCCACAGCGCCCCTGCAGCCACGGGGGAATCATTGCATCCACCCTGCCCGGCCAGGAGCCACCAGCGCCCCTGCCGGCTGTGACTGTAACTGCACCGAAGGGGAAAGTGCCTGCGGCCGAGAGAGGGCTGTTACTGGGTTTGGGGTTTTGCTTGTTGTTGCTGTCGGTGTTGTTGTTTGTTTGCCTTGTTATACATATACATACTAGTAAAGAACTGTTATTCCTTTTACCCATATCTTTGCCTGAAAGCCCCCTAATTTCTAAGTTACAATAATTCAGAGGGAAGGGGGTCATATTCTCCATTCCAAGGGAGGTTCTAGCCTTCCTTGGCAGACACCTGTCTTTCAAACCAAGACAGATACCTATATCATCCAGAAGTCCCCACCATAGCCCTTATTTACTTCAACTAAAGCACAACCAGAAAGTTTTTCACTAAAAACTAGTAAAGAAATGCAGCCATGGTGAATTAAAGAAACACAGCTGCTGTAAAAAAAATTACCTTCCATTTCTCCTGGGCATCACTCCCCTTCGTTTTGCCTAATAATTTCCTAAAACAATCTCAAGTTTGCTTTCTTGAAAGCTCTTGACTTTTCNCTGGATCCCTGGAAGTGTCCAAGGCCAGACTGGACAGAGCTTGGAGCACTCTGGGATAGTGGAAGGTGTCCTTGTTCATGGCAGGCAGTGGAACAAGGTGAGCTTTAAGGTCCTTTCCAACCCAAACCATTCCATGATTCTGTGAATATGTAAAGATGTACAAAATAAGAGAAAAGACTAAGACTCTTCCCCAAGGAGATGGTTTTCATCATGTATTATCTTTGTTCAGCATAAATTCATCAAAAATTCCCTTTCTATGGTAAAAATTCTCATTTCTTTGCCAGAGGACTCTGTCAAGGCTTCCTTTTTACAATGATCCTATACAATGTGTCCTATTGAACACTGCCCTTTTGTCTGGATCCTGTTTATCAGTTGCATCACTTTGGAATTACTTCCCAGAAGTTACTGCAGTGTTCGTTATTCTCAGGTGTGTATCTAAAGGCCAAGTCAAACACTGTATGGTTTTCCTGCAGCTGGGAGATTTACACGCAGCTCACTCTGAAGCTGTGCAAACACCTGCCTTGGCAGCTCACCTGCTACAGAGAGAAGCCTGAAGGACGTGAACTGCTTTGTGCTCATCCTGGCAGCTTTCCAGAGGCTGGGGCTGGATATTAATTAAACCTAAGAGATGAAGTGTGCTGGTGGGAGCTGCTGGGAGCTGCTGCCCTTCAGAAAGATGTGGTAACTGGTGGCATGTGGTGTTGGTTTGGAGCCCAGGGCTCCGTTCTGGGAGGCTGTGCCTCCCACCCAGCCCTGCACCAGCTCCACAGCGGCCTGCACTGGCTCTACTGTGTGTGCTTCTGTAAGGCCTCAAACAACTCACTCAACAGAGTTTTTAAATGGGCTTATGGTTGTTCATACACCCTGGGTTAGATACACAGGAGAAATACCCACAAGATATTCTCAAGAGGTCAACACACCAGAAAGAACTTTACTGGCAACTTCAAA
The DNA here is from genome assembly GCA_013397755.1 of Cnemophilus loriae. Taxonomy (NCBI): domain Eukaryota; kingdom Metazoa; phylum Chordata; class Aves; order Passeriformes; family Corvidae; genus Cnemophilus; species Cnemophilus loriae. Next base: position 1,991 of record VZTF01005113.1, read on the forward strand.
AAAATCAGAGAACTTTTGCAAAAGGTTTAGAGCAACATTCAATCGACATAAAACACTTCTCAAAGCATTAACTTGCCTTATCCAACTTAGCAAACTCTAAGCCCACTAAATTTTAAGTTAGTCAAAAAATTCCAAGAAGACAGAAGAAGAAAGAGAAAAAGACAGAAAAGATAAGGCAAAGGACGCATATAGCTACCAGCTCCTGGGTTCCAGTGGTGTTCAGCTAACAGAAATTCCAAAAGGAGGTAGGGTCGACATCTGATTGCCTTGTGTTTGGCCCTAAATACCCCTCGCCTTTGCTGGGTCCTTCCCCCACATGGGACTTCCAGTCATTTGGCCACTCAGGAGCTGGCTTAGGGGCTCCAGGGGTGGAATGTAGGGCATTACCTCCAGTGTGCCAAGAGCTGGCAGCTCTGCCAGGCTGGGATATAGGCTCTGGGGGGCTGGGGGTTACAGGGCAGGGCACTGCCTCGCCAGGGCAAGACCTGGCCTGCCTCTTTCCCTACACACATTCACCCCAAAATGCCTTAAGACATCAAACTTTCTGGTCTCTCACAGCTTCCCAACCTGGTCTTGAGCTCATCCTGGAACCTGTGTCACATGGAATCAGGGTCATTGTCATAAATGACGAGTTAGAATTGGCTTTCGTATATTAATGGACAGTTAACCAATGGAAAGGGTGAAACTGTTAATTGTATGTTAAGTTAATTAGTTCCAATATTATGGATAAGTTGTATGTTGTATTTTAACAGTTCTTTGATTAGAGTTTGTAAGCTCTATTAGGTTAAAATGTTATAGAATGTTTTCCCTGTTAAAAACCCTAGTTAAAGTGTTATAAAAATTTAATTATTTTAAATCCCTATTAAAAGAATGGGGGCAAGATGGCGGATGGGGTGGGGTGAGCTTCTAGAACATTCCCTGGGGAATGTCAATCGAGGTGTCAGTTAAGAAAAAGTGCCTCCCAATCCTTATACTGAGCATGCCCAAGGGGCAGGGTCTACAAGGACGGCCCAAAGGGGGCAGATGTGGGAGGCGGGCCCAGGACCATCGGGCCCAGGATTGGATAGAATTAGATAAAATGTATCGAGACCCTTGATTGACGTTCCCCAGGGTATAAAAGAAGCTGCACCAGCCCCCAAGCCTCGTGCCTCTGCCGGACTGGTTATGCACCCAGTGCTGCTCTTTTGTATCGCAGGTGTCCCCGACTGTTATTTTAATTAATAAACCTTTTAAATTTTTTTAAAGTGAGGCGTCGTTTCTCACAGTCATCATGGTGGGAGGCGACCTTCAAGATGATCCAGACCAATCATTCCCCCAGCACCCCCAGCATCACCCCTAAACCATGTCCCAAAACCCACATCCAGATGCCTCTTGAACACTTTCAGAGATGGTGACTCTACCACCTCCCTGGGCAACTTACTCCCATCCCTGGCTATTCTTTCAGGGAAAAATTTTTTCTAATATCTACCCTGAACTTCTTGTGGTGCAAATTAAGGCCATTCCTCTCATCCTTTCACCTGAGACAGATCAACCCCAATGCAATGGATGAAAGGAACACCTGACGTGACACTGATGATTTTTGAACCTAGCACTGACTATTTGTTTTTTGTCACCTAAAATTCACTGCATGTGAGCTCAGTTTAGGTATGACCAAATGTTTATTTTGCTGAACACTTCGCAAAAACCTTAGCTCCTTAAATTGTCCCAAAATATTGTACCTGATATGTCTGCTAGGGAGTAGGAGTCTTCCTGCGCTATTCAAATGGATAAGAAAGGTTTGGAACTCAATTTAAAGGCAAAATTCTACTTTTGTTCTTGTCTGATTAATACTGCACTTAGAGCTCCCTCCATGCAAGTGTGTAAAGATATTAGTCTTTATGGTGGTCCCAAAAAAATGAAGGGTTTGTGATAAGCTATCCAGTTTTGTCTTAATTTAGAAGAAAACACTGGGACAGAATGTGCAACAATATGCAAGTTATATGGAGAAGGGGTAATTTATGTGTCTGTAAGGAACAAGGAGGCGATGGGGGTACTTCTGGCTTGCATTTCCAGTGCCTCTAATTGCTCTCAGAGTCCAAAGTAAGGACTTACAAAAATTAATTTGAATCAAGTACTTGCTTGAAATGGAAAAAAAGAGACGTTTTGTTTAAATACGAATGTGTAAGAATTAGTGTCCAAACTGGTTGGTTCGAAGCTCTCAAACTCAAAAGCAATGTCATAAAAGTATTGTAAAAATTATGTGACTACCATGCAGAACTCTGGGAGTGATAACTAAAATCTTCAACCCTCCCAAAAGCCAGGAACTTCTGTAGATTGAATTAAAAAGACAAATTATTCACTACTTTTTTTTTCTGTTGGTGCAGACAAAGTTGTAATCCTCTTGTTATTTTCCTGTTGATAGCATCCCCCATAGTAACACAGTTATTGGACAGGAGTGTATAAATTCCCTGTTTTCTGTGGTAAGGAATATCACAGGAGCTTGGAAATCCTTCAGCTGTCACCTGCTAAACCTTTTTATATTTACCATCAAAACTATAGTTTATTTAGTGCCGTAAGTATTTACCGTTGGCATTTTTAGCTGCTTTCATTGTTTCTTGAAAGCAGATCAGTGTAAAAGATCTGCAGTATTTTGCATGAGAGGCTTTCTGATAAAAAAATCAAATATTGATATAATCCTTGATAAAATCAGTGAGGACTGATAATTCCCTCTAACGCTTTCTTAATTTCACAGGAGAGAAAATATAATTTGCTCTTAATGAAACTTGTCAACAGTCTGCGAAATAGTTGTTTAATCAAGATGACACAAAATCACATTCACAATTACCTTGATTAGAAGAGGTATCATTGTTCTCCAGTAATTTATTTTTTCCTCAAAACCACTTTTAAATATTGAGTACCTACAGGATTTGTATCACATATCTTAAGTTCAGTGGCATGTACAAAGTCAGATCACTGACTGTGTATTTCTTAAATGAGTATGTCATTCTGCAGAGATTAAAATAAAACTACTCTTCTGAAATTATTCCCTTTCTGGGCTGCTGTAATGGTTTCTTCTTTGTTCTTCATCATACCAATAAATATCTTCCCATTTCTAATTGCCAGGAGGTTTAGGTTCTGTGAAGAGTCATTCTCTCTCACTTTTTATTTTCTTCTTTTTTTTCCCTGAAGATATATTAAGCCTCCAGCTCTTGAAGTTGACTTCAATTTATACTTTGGTTCCTATAACAGTGTTTGATAAATCATTGTCCACAGATGTTGTCTGCATTAATTGCTTAATTTTCCAACCAATGGGTTGAAATTTGAACAGATGAACTGGTTTTTAACCAAAGGGGGGAAGAGAAAAAGTAGGCACAGGGTAGTTGAAGTCAGCTTGTGGCAGGACTGAGAGCACTCACCTTTCCTTTCTAATTAGTCTCTGCAGGTCCCTGGGGGCTGAGGCCTTGGGAAGTGTTTAGAAAAGCAAAATGTGAGCAGCAAAACCTGAGGGATGGGAAAGGATCAAGAAGAAGATGCTTGGATCTAGAATAGGTTGAAAGTTACCTAATTGGAACTGGTCAAACACCTTGAATCCTTGGTGAGCTTGGCTGAAGCCCTCCTGTGGTGCCCTGGGTTAGTAAAGGGGTTCCAGGAGCCCCTCTCATGACCCACAATGTTTGCACCTTTCTTTTCTGGCTTTATTTGTTATTTTGGAAAAGTACAAGGCTACATGGCCTGGTAGCTGTAATTTCCAGGCAAGAAATGCTCATTCAAGCCTGAGTTATCTTAAAACTCATTGCCTCATCAACAAAACCCTGTGTTTCTGGGTATTATCCGTTATCAATTTTTTAGCTTTGTCTTCTTTTTTCCCCACATTTTATGGGGCTAGGTCTACATTAAAAATTCCCATTGGTGGTTTAGCAAGTGCTTGTGTCTGTCCTCACTCACCCTTGTGGTAATCCTTGCTCAGGTGATTGCCAATTAAAGATATTTTCTGAGCTTGCCAAAGCTGAAACATGAACCTCTGGGAGCTTTCATAGCTCATGGCTCCAGGAGAACTGAAGTCTTTCACATTGCCATCTGCTTTCCACTTGTCAATTCTCGTTGGAAACCATCGAGGCACATGTGTTTGCTTGCAGCTATTTTGAAGAGATTTGCATTTATCAGTATAATCTAATTAGGTCCTTTTATTAGGGTTGAACATTTAAATGCCGGCAGAAATGGGATTAACAATTATCTTTTTTTTATTCTAATGCATCGTAATAGGTGTAATCTATTAGCTAAAACATTCCAGGTCATGTGTGTACTTCATCTCCTGGAGCAGCAAATGATGTAATTGCTGTTCTTTTGTGGTGAATCCAACCGATAAATAGGTCTTTGCTATTAATTTCTTTGACCTGTTTATTTTTCTTTTCTGGTCAGAAATTTTCCATGAACAGTTCAATTTTATTGACTTTATCCATTACATAAAGTATTTCCCCAGTGATTTCTGCAAACAATATTTAGCTTCTAATTATTTCATACACAGCTGAGTGATTTCAATAACATGTTTTCCATGTGCTGCCAGATTGTGCCGGCATGCCAAAGGGCTCAGGGTGCTCATCCTCTGCTTCGGCTAAAGCTGCAAGTTGTATTGTGATGTTACAGTCTCTGCAGCAAGACTGGAGGAAGGAGCCTTGTTCTTAAAATTAATTCAGTTCTCAGAATCTGGGGATTTTGAAGTTTTTCCTGTCTAAGTGGAAAAAAAAAAAAAATTATTTAAAACAAACACTCTTTAAAGTTTGCATTCATAGCCAGGATGTGATCCATAGGAAATGTAGTTAAAAAGGCTAATTATTAAAATCATTTAAGAAAGCAGAAGAAGCTGAGGAGGTAAAGAACAACTGCTGAACTGGGTTCAATCTACTGTCCTCTTACTCTTAAATTGCATTGAACTTTTGCATAATTTCAGCTTAGTGCCATTTTTAACAAGGAAAAAATACCTTCAAATTACTTTTAACGGATTAGAGAAAAAAAGGTGGGTTTTTTCCTAATTACCCAAACTTTGTTCATATCTATAGCTCATTAAGAGAGCAACAGTACTTCTGATATTTCGGTGACGGAAGCTGTATTGAACAATACAAAAAGGAAATAAGTACTTCAGAATTACAGAGTATTGCTCATCAGCTGAATGTATTTGCAGTTACATTGGATCGGTCACAGAATAACACAATAGTTTTTTAATCATATTTAAAACAAAACATTTGGGTTATGAAAGTATCAAGAACACTGCGAGAGATCATTGCTCTCAGTTTATTAAAAAATAAAAGTCCTGTTGAGCATTTAGCTTACATACAAAGGTTTGCATTATTTTCCAAGTATATCTGTTCAGTTTTATTTTCTGCATGAAGAATATTGCAGTGCCTGTGTGACCGGAGAGTTAAAAAAAAAAAAAGAATATTAAAAAGTAGGTTATTAGGAAGGCAGGAGAGCAATGGTGAGATTGGGTTCAACAGGGTGTGCTCTTTGTCCATAGGTAATGCTATCAAACAGACCAAAATAACTGTTATATTTGGGAAGAAATTAATTGATTCAAGGGCTGGATGAATAGTGGCTAAGCTATAATATTACAATATTTCTGAAAGGATATGCCCTTTACAATTTTGTTACTTTTTAAAATATGCATTATACTTAAACCAGGTGTTATGCAGAGCTCTGAGAAGGTTCAGTTCCCCTTTTCAGTACTTACTTTTTTTGGGTGTACATCTGTGAGAATATTTAATGGTGAATTTTCATTAACTGGAGACAACTGGAAATAAAGAAATATTTATCATATATTTTTTAAAAATCTCATTCCACTTCATTGTTTGCAATTGATGAACTCTCATTTTTTCAAAATAATTTACCTTTCTATGAAATTCTATATTCCTAAGGAGCTGATTTTTTTTCTACTAGATTTCATCCTGTTTCCTTGTAACAGCAAAGATTTCCAGTTCCTCCAAAATATTCCTTAGAACATTTTCTAAGGATGACCTCTGAGTTTGTGTCATACTAGATTTAAGTAGCCCTCCTCTTAGGCCATGATAATTAATGAAAATAATTATTAGGAGAAATTCGAGGACTCAATTCAAAGACTCAATTCAGCCTCTGGTCAGTTTCTATGTATATGACAGTTCCTAATTAAGGAGGATTTTTTCTCTGTCTATCATTTTACCATGTCTTTACATTCTTGTGTTACATTTGATCTTTTTAGTTATAACAAAAATCCTGCAAGGCTCTGGGTAAGCAAATCTGTTTGGTTTTTAGTGACATGTAACTGAATAGATGTTACCTACAGTAATTTTACCCGTGTCTCTCTGACTAAAAACATTTCCTCAAAAACATACTTCCTCAGTCTAAGGGAGTTGAAAGCCATATGTCCTGCTTGCTTGGAAGTTGCAGGTAGTATAGGCTTCCTGTGGTGAAAATGCACTCAACATGGACTTCCAAAGCTGAAGTCCTGTCCCAGAGACCATGAGGAAATTCTGGGTGGGGCTTCTACCTGCAAAGCAGGGGTGAGAGAGCAGGAGAAGCAGTCTTGTCTTCCAGATAGCACTTCTGGTACATCAACCTGGAAAACTCAGTAATCAACCCAGAAATAGTTGCTGGAATCCAGTGATCTGTCCTAGTACTTTTCTGTAGACTTCTCCAGGCGAGAACCCAGATCACAGCACAGTATTTCGGAACAGAAGCTTTTCAGAGAGACTTCTGGGCTCTGGATCAGAACACATGGAGGTGCTTGTGCTGACGCAGTGCCTGACATGGTGTAGGTGCCTTCTGTTTAATGCTCAGGAGTTTTGGATCCTCTTTGTGAGAAAATTTTGCAGTCTAGCTCTTAGAGTCTGTTCTAAAAATGGGGCATCTCATTTTCTTTGGGTTTCACTCTTTTGATACCGTATGTGTTAAATCACTGAGCTCCTTTGCAGGTTGTTCAAAAGCTAAAGTGATTTCTTGGACATATAGCTAAGATAAAAACGTGGTTTTTTGTTTCTCCAAATGGGGGATTGTTTGAAAATTAGTTTTAGTTAAGCATCAGGGTTCAGTTGCTATACCTGATTGACAACGTGAGATCCTTGAACACTGGAAGCAGCCTGCAGAAAGAGCAAGGGGGTATTGTTTGTGATGCTGTTGCTGAAATATGTTGTTTTATTTTAAAATACACGCTTTGAAAAGGCCTGCCAGAATGAGCAAACGCTTCAGAAACTCAAGCTATGAAGTTCAACCAAAATGAATATTGAAGTAATGGGTGCTAGTTTGAAAGCAAACCAGCAGGAGGAATCAACTCCACACAAATATCTTGTGAGAGATTCCAACTCAGAACTACAATTTAATAGGAAAAATTACAATAAAGGCAATAGTAGAGAAACACTGGCTGAAACTGACAAAGTCAGAATATAACCTCACACCCTGTTGGTCAGAGTGGTGGCAGCAGTCTGATTGGATGTGGTCTTGTCAAAGTGGTGATCCTGAAGAAAGGTCTGGTCCTTCTCGGGAGGTTCAGTGGTGATTATTGAGAGCTCCTCTCCTCCGGGAATCCTGTGGTGGTTATCGTGGTGTCCCAAACCACAGTTTATATACAGGTGGGAATGTTTGGTTCCTCCTCCAGGGTGGGGCATTTCACAAGAGGATGATGTAACTCCGTGAGTCATTCTGAGGAGTTCTTGATGGTCCATTAGCAGGGATGGCCCCCCAGGGTGGCTGCTGCTTGCCCGGAGAGAATTATCACAGTTGAGTCATGGAGAAGATAAAGAACATTGCTCCACCCATTTTAACAGCTCATGTAGGTGGTAGTAGAAGACATACTTTTGATTACATGTTACATTGTAACCCGAGACACAATGCAAACACAGCGTCACATCCCTGTACAGAGGTTAGGCTTCTGATAACAGAGGCTTGTTAGATAATGCCAGAAGGTGATTAGGAACCAAAACCAGACAACTGGACTGTCAGTAAGACACATCTTTTTATCAGTGAGAATAATAAGAGAATCACAGAATCACCGAGGCTGGAAAAGCCCTCCCAGACCAACGAGTCCACCCTGTGCCCGATGCCCACCTTGTCCCCAGCCCAGAGCACTGAGTGCCACCTCCAGGCCTTCCTTGGACACCTCCAGCAATGGGCACTCCAAACCTCCCTGGGCAGCCCCTGCCAAGGCCTGAGCACCCTTTCCAGGCAGAAATTCCTCCTGGTGTCCAACCTGAGCCTCCCCTGGCACAGCTTGAGGCCGTTTCCCCTTGTCCTGTCCCTGTTCCCTGGGAGCAGAGCCCGACCCCCCCCGGCTGCCCCCTCCTGTCAGGGAGTTGTGCAGAGCCACAAGGTCCCCCCTGAGCCTCCTCTTCTCCAGGCTGAGCCCCTTTCCCAGCTCCCTCAGCCTCTCCTGGGGCTCCAGCCCCTTCCCCAGCTCCGTTCCCTGCCCTGGACACGCTCCAGCCCCTCCAGGGCTGTGTGGTTGGGAGGGCCCAGAACTGGACACAGCCCTCGAGGTCCCTCAGCAGGGCCAGCCCAGGGGACGGGCCCTGCCCTGGCTCTGTGGCCACCCCATGGCTGGCACAGCCCAGGGGCCATTGGCCTCGTGCCCCCCTGGGCACCCCTGGGCTCCTGTCCAGCCGCTGGCACCAGCACCCCCAGGGCCTTTCCCGACGGGCCCTTTGCAGCCCCTCTGCCCCAGCCTGGAGCTGCAGGGCTTGGGGTGACCCCAGGGCAGGACCTGGCACTTGGCCTTGCTGAATCAGTAGTTGCAGCTTATCTGAGAAATGAGGTTGGTTCTCCATCACGTGGAGTCTTTCAATCAAGTGTGGATTTCTCTCTAGGGAGAGCCTTTGTTCAACAGCAAGTTGTAGTTTTGATGCACGAATGAGCTGCAAGATTTGCTTGTTTTAGATAGGACTTGCCATTAAATGATTACAATTGTCTCTTTTGGAAAAAAGATAAATATTTGATTTATTAAAATTAAGACTTCTTTCTACAGGAAGAGTGTTTCTTGGCTTGTATGACCTTTTGCAGTGTTGTTTTTCCACAGGAAGAAGAAAATTTTTAAAGAATCTATAATGAATGTTCATTTCTTTAGGCATAGGATTGCCTTCTACTGTATTTGAAGGTGTTTTCTTTTCTCTTCTGCAGTTCTAGCGTCATTTTTTTTAAACATTTATTGCTTAACTTCATCCCAGAGTTTCCTGCCACAAGTCTTTCACTTAGCAGTTCTTGGGAAGTTGGATTTATTATGAATTGTTCTCTTCTCTCTCAGTGTATTGAGACAACACCTATTCAAAAGCTTGGGTGTCTTTCTGAGGATCAGAGTATAATTTTTCTTATGTCAGCCTCTGGGTGCTTAGAAGCCATTCTGCCAATGATTTTAACAGTAGGAAGGAGTCGGCTGAAATCACAAGGTATCCCTCTTTACAGTGGTGTTTTACACAACATTTGGTTGAGAAAAAAATAAATGTCATATATGTATTTGGAAGAAAGATTATATTTTTTTAGCAGATTTTTTTCTTTGTGGTTTTTTTTTTGTTTATTTGGTTTTTTTTGTTTGGTTTTTTTTTTTTTAGTTGTAAGTGAGGTCTGTGCCACTTCTACGCTTAGGCTGGTGCAATATCTAAATGAGCTCATGAGATCCTTGAATACTTTACTTGCTGGCACAAACAATTCACTGTCAGATGTGTCTTTTTTAGGTTTTGTTTTCCTTTACTAGCAATCCCACTCCTGTCTTGGCTTCATTAAGCAGCATTATGCCTTGCTGACTTGCACTTCGGCATAAGAACCACTGTGTTGGACATTGTTACTTCCCTGAATTCTGTGTCAACATCCGCAGCTCCAGAAACTTGTTCTAACAGGGCAGTAGCCCTTGCTACCATGACATGGTCATGTGCTGCCCTGTCAGTGAAGAGTACTTCTTCTTAGAAGGTGGGAAGGTCATTTCCATTCTACCACCCTGCTGCAGTCCTGCTGAAAAGGAATTCTCTGTATTTAGTTATGGAACCTTCTTGAGTCTCTCTGGGAAAACTACGGAGCAGATAAAATCTCTCAACAGCTGTATTTCTGCATCAGCATTAACAAGCGGTACAGAGAAGTCATTGTCCTTAGCCAGCATTAAAAGCAAAGCTGTTTCCTGGCTCAGGTCAGTATCCCCAGAGACTGGGATTCCTTATTTCTGGATTCTCACCTCACAGAGGCTGCCGGGGGGGCTGCACAGGGCCTTTGTGAGCAGGTGGCAGTTGCCCACCTGTCGTGTGATGTAACACACACACATTAATTGGTCCCTTGTCACAGGCACTGGGTATGATCATATGAGGGATTAATGTCCAAATGCGCACTGGAGGACCCTTCAGAGGTCAGCTGAGTACACATAACCATTCGTGTTGTGCTTCTGGGTACCAACCTCCTTTGCATACTAAAGAAAGCAGCCAAATATAATTGCATAAACAAGTGAAGACAGCAGCTTCCTGGAGTGCTTGAGGAAGTTGCTGCATCCGGCAATGCCTGCTGAGAGGGAAGGCTGAATAGTAATGAAGGAAATGGATTCAAAATGCTTCCTGATAGGGAACGTCTGGGAGTGAAATGCTGACAGCAGACACGTGCATGGAGTCACTTCTGACGCTAAGGAGAGCTGCAGGCAGGCGTCTCAGGCCAGAGTTGAGTCAATATTTCTCCTGGTGGTGTCTGTGTGAGCTTGTCACTGTTTATCCCGTTAACCCTTTGGCCAGATGATTGCAGAAATATTGTGTCCTGTCAATACCTGACAGCAGGCAGGCTTTGAATCATATATACACAGTTAGCTTTTGAACTTGTAGCCTCTCTGATTTATTTGCTGCCACCTGAAGAGTTTCTGTCTGTTTTAAAATCATGCCTGAGTTATCTTGCTACTGGGAGATATATCATGGCTTAGCTGTTCTGTGGCTCCATGTTTTCTTTCACTTACGGCTTACCTTAATCATTCAGCTTCACTAATGTGCAAGTCACCGTTTTGGCTTAATTTTCATTAAACTTGTGCCCATGTTATAAAATAAGGTGGAAATTTTCTGCTAAGCCAGATGCTAGGCAGAGTCAGCTGTACTTGTTTAGAATGAAACTGCAGCCTCATTAAATCATAGCTTTTCTTTTCTTCCTGTCAGCTAAGACATGCAATGAGGAATCCATCATCCGCTTTTCAGCCACAGCCCTTGCATGGCTGATTTGTACATGCTCAGGTGAAGTTCCAGAGCAAATGAACATCAGTGAGCTCTTGCCAGAAATGTGAAATATGTCTGTTCACTATTCGGGCTCCATGATGGGACTACAAGTCAAACATCACCTGGTTTTCTTTTGGTGTGGGATAGACTGGGCACTGGAACTATTTCAAGCCTAATGAGATAAATATGATAAAAATGAGTCAAATAAAGGTAAGTGAGAGAACTAGTTCAGCCAGAACCAAAAGTCACTAATCCCCTAACCAGAGTTGACATTTTTAGTGCAGAAAAACACATGATTAAGGAGCAGTGCCCATGAAATACTTTCTGTGGAGTGGCGCTGAAATTCAGAGCCTGATAGATGAGACATTCTGGTTTTCATCCCGCTTCTTGAATGCTGGAAGCATTGAGCCCTTTTTGTAATGCTTCTCTGTACCTTCCAAAGGAGAAAAGCCTTGGGGTACAGTGACTCTGACTTCCTGGGCTTTGAGACGTAGAAAACAGCTACTGCTGGACTGCATTATTTTAGCAGGAATAGCTGAGGTGTAAGTACATTGTTTTTAACTGGGATCATGGATGACATCACAGATAGGTTTTGGTGTTGCTGGGAGCCTTTGGGGACAGAATACAGGGAGGACTTGTGCCTCCTCTGCACTGTGTTCCATAGGTTTCATGTACCTGAAGAACAAAACTCTATTTCAAATGTTGAGAATGTTAGGTATTCCCACATCTCTCATGGCACAGCTGATGATTCTGTGTGTGTATCAATGATTGGAACTGGTGTTTTACCTGTGGCAGTTGGATAGATGGAGTCAATGTTAGGCCATTCTTAGAGGTGCTGTGACCGTAACGTGGAGGCTGCAGACTTCCTGCGTCTTGAGTTTTTGTTCCAACAGTAAAACAGAAACAGGCTGCCTGCTTTTCTTTCTTGTAGCCTTTTTAAATTTTATTTTGTTTTCCTCCAACAGAACTTCTTACAGAAATTTGAATCTCATAAATACAGAACCCCAGAACCCCTGAGGCTGGAAAAGCCATCCCAGACCAACGAGTCCACCCTGTGCCCGATGCCCACCTTGTCCCCAGCCCAGAGCACTGAGTGCCACCTCCAGGCCTTCCTTGGACACCTCCAGCAATGGGCACTCCAAACCTCCCTGGGCAGCCCCTGCCAAGGCCTGAGCACCCTTTCCATGCAGAAATTCCTCCTGGTGTCCAACCTGAGCCTCCCCTGGCACAGCTTGAGGCCGTTTCCCCTTGTCCTGTCCCTGTTGCCTGGGAGCAGAGCCCGACCCCCCCTGGCTGCCCCCTCCTGTCAGGGAGTTGTGCAGAGCCACAAGGTCCCCCCTGAGCCTCCTTTTCTCCAGGCTGAGCCCCTTTCCCAGCTCCCTCAGCCGCTCCTGGGGCTCCAGCCCCTTCCCCAGCTCCGTTCCCTTCCCTGGACACGCTCCAGCCCCTCCAGGGCTGTGTGGCCAGGAGGGCCCAGACCTGGACACAGCCCTCGAGGTCCCTCAGCAGGGCCAGCACAATTGCAACAAAAATGAGGTGTTCCAGATAGGGAGAATAAAGGAAAGGGGGGCCAGTACAGCCTTTCCACATCAAAGCCATGAAAAAGGAATATTGGACAAAAATGTTTTTGGTATGCACAGCTACTACCCAAATGTACTTTGAGTTTTTATATATATTATGAAAAAAAGCAGGTGAAAAATTACTGAAAGGTGAGGATGGGTATGGTAGTGCTTGACTAGTCAAATCTCAGTCATGAAGTGGTGGCAGCCTGAGGCCAGAAGGTCTCTCACCAGGACACACAGCTTTTCTCTAATCATAGGTCTGTAGTGAATAAGCAATTCTCTTTTATCTTTTTTATCCATGTTTTTTCTTATTTACTTGAAATTTGTCAAAGGGAAGTGCCTTTGGGAAGATCAAACATGAGTTAAATGAAATTCCTGAGGAATAAAAGGTGTCATTTTTTGGCTATCACCTCCAGATTCTGCACAGTTTCTGTGAATAGTTTTAGTCGCTGTTACAAATTCATGTAGTCAAAATAATTTCTTGGTCTTTCTACTCATTCTGCAAAGTAAGAGGTTGAGGCATCTGTGTATCCCTGTCTTCTGTTTCTGGTTTCCTCTGCTGCTATTGTTTACCAGCACAGAGGTGCTGATGGTAAGTTCATTAGTTCTTTATCACTCCAACATCTCCTCACTGTCATCTTTTCTTAATTTTGTATCAAATGTCCGATTGGCATGGATATCTAATGAGGAAAGTGATTGGGATGTGGAATACATCGTATTGTTTCTAAGCAAAGCTGCACAAAGGTGGATGATGTATGGTCTATGTCAAGAACCATAGTGCTTAGCAAGCGGATCTGAAGGTGGTTGTTTTTCCTGGAAAGCTATCGTTGCAAGGAGTTGGAGTACTGGGTCCTGCAAATGGGGTTGCGTAAGCCATGTATCACTCCACATTTCCACGGGGTACCTGCAGGGTTCTGGTCACTCGGGTCACAGGGCAGAAATAGGAAAAATGCAGAGAAGGCTAAGAAAAATACAACAGCTCCTACACAGGGGAAAAGCTAATCTGGATTGTCACCTTTGAAAAAACAGTGAGTAAGAGGAGAGATGAAAATGGTCTAGAAAGTCATTATGAGAGGAGAGGGAGAAGATGATTTGTTTGAAGATGGTTTCTCACTGTTGCTTGGAGTTAACACATGCGGGCAACCTGGTAAAATTATCAAGCATGTGGCTTAAAGCAAATGAAATACCACCTTATTTTGACATGTTGTAGTTACATCACTTAATTCATGTCCGTGGGATATTTTGAAGCCTAAATATAAACATAAAAGGAGGCCAAACATGCTCATGCAGGTGAAAGAGATGTTTGTAGAGAACATGTGCAGTTGAATATTAAGCACAGTGGTCTGTCCTTCCTATGTCTTCAGCTTCAGAAACCCTCACACTACAGATTGCAGGGAACAGTAATTCTGTCCATGTACTTGTCTTTGTTTTCCCTGGGTGGCCGCTGCTGGCCGGCACAGAGGTGGCAGCATGGCTTTACTCAGTGTGACAGTTATCACTGGACACATGTGGAAATGTACTACTGCTTTAGGATCTTCCCACCTAAACAGACAAACCCCAAGGCGAGGGAGTGTAGAGGGAAAGTGCTGTGTCATGGCTCTACAAGAAACAAGCTCCATGTCTGCTTGGAGAAATGTCTGTGGGTCTGTGAGATTGGTTTTCACTTTGGGCGCAGGAATCTGGTCTAAAAGAGAGCAGGAATTTCTTACAAACCCATGAGGTTTTATCTCTGCAGATGAAATAAGAATAATTTGGGAGAATTTTTCTTGTGAGAAATGACTTGATAAAGCCACTTTTCCTTTCAGTGATGAGTTTTCAGTTTGCATGAGTCCAAACAGCCATTTTGGCATTACAACTGATGCTCCTTAATTAAATCAAGTCTCACTTCTCAAGCTGATTGTTCTGCTTGGCTTTAGGATATGGCTCCTTTAGGTGGGTTAGTTATGCACCTCTCTGGGCTTGGACCACCAGATCACAGTAATTTTGAGTGGGGGTCTTGAGAGCTTTGCTATGCTGTTTGATTCAAATTAAAAGCATTAAAAGAATTCTTCTTTCTTTCTAAAAAGAGAAAAGTCTTGATTGAAATGAATTGAGAAAGTGAATTGCCCACAGCTGGTGATGAAACAGTAGAGATGATATAAACATAATCATGTGGAGCACTGCAGACACCTCTCATACTGCTGCAGTTTTTCCTCAATTTGATTACTTCTTAATCTTTTGTATGAAAAATTGTAAAGACAATGACAGTAAGACATAACTATGAGTCAGTAAGATTATTCATAACACTTCTGCTATGCTTTTCTGCCTGTCAAAGCCAGTGGATTATTCCTCAGGAATTACCAAACCAGAAAATAATAGAGCTACACTGGTCAGTGAATGAACGTCCTCAAGTACAAAGCTGGACATATCTTTGTTGTAAGAAGGTCTGCATGAGATTAGATGTTTTTATATGGCAAACTTTCTCCTTCCAATGAATTCCCAGTAATCTTATGATATAAGCAAGTACTGGAGCATGTAAAGGATAAAATAATGTTCTGTTGCACAAACTATTCGCTATTCGTTAATTGTGTTGCCCTCTAAAATATTCAAGATTTTGCACGTCAGATAAAATTTCTCAGAATAACATCTAATTTTAGATCTAAAAATGAGTGCTAATGTCGTAATGGAAATGGCTTAATGACAAGTTCCTTGATCTTGTGTCTGGTTTAGTTTGCTTGTTGTGTTCTGCCCTCCACATTTCCAGGAGAAAGCACATTGTGCATTTTTTTTCCCATCCTTTTGGAGAAGCCAGAAATCTCATCTCTTCTGTTGCCAACTGTTTGAAATTAGCTATTCAGTATAAGTTCTTCAAAACATTACCATATCAGTTTGGTGAGGTGAGGCACAAGCTTCGTGCGAGAGCATTTCAAATTTTTCTTTTTATATTTTTATTTTGTATCAAGAATATTAAATATTTCTATTTGTATTTCCTTTTTGTTCAAATCAAAGGAAAAAAGAAAAATGTGAAATTCCTCAGCTTCTCGTACAGCATGGAGAAGGATTTACATAAAAGATATGAATGCCGTAAATAAAACTAAATATTTCACTACAATCAATTTTTAGTCAGAATTAAGAACATTTCACTGTTTTTGGTTGAATGAAGGTGCACTTTTTAACTAAAGTTCTGTGGCGCTGTTTGTAGTGATGACATCATTTTCTCTTTTCAGTTCACTCTAGAGACAGTATAGATTCCTTTTTTTTCTTCTTCTTCTTAGGAAATGGAAATTATTACTGTCCAGGCCCACTTTCACATCTCCAGTATAGGGAGAGTACTTAATATACTCTGGTTTTCAGTAACTTTTTACCTTGGTGCTTAAGGGTAGGCAGGTTTGAAATCTCAAATGTGCCAAAGAGAAGCGCATGTTAAAACCCTGCAGTGCATCTTTGATGTCATAGGTTGACATGAAATGCCAATTTTACGCATTGGGCTTTTGCCTTGTTTTGCCTCTTTAAAAGCAGGAATGTCTTTTCACCAATTCAGTTTTCATAAGGGGTGTGTGTGTATGGAATTTCAGCCACTTGTTTTATCAGCCAGGATCTGGCCCTGTTTTATACAGTGCTAAAGACAAACGATTGCTTTATGTCCCTTCTGTGGCAAGACCACTACACACCGCTCTGAGTATTCCAGGAAGGACCAGCAAGGCAGGTTTTAAAGATATGGATCTGGGCTCATTTTGTGCCAGGCACACCAGGGTTTGCTTACAGGAATTCTCAATAAAGAACGAGTTCGCTCACATACAATCACTGAAGAGTTTGCACAGTCCTCATAATGCTGTAAAATACATTTGGCCAGTTGTGAAATCCTGTCTGGGAGAGGCTGCAGGTCTTGATACACGTTTTCATTCTGTTGTTGATTCCTCCCTCTCCAAATGGTTCATCATCCTCAGTTATTTAATAGATAATCCTAAGTGTAGTTTAAATAATTGCCTCGTGGCTGTTGAAAGCTCACAGTGAGACAACCACCACAGTATGAGATTTGTATTGATCAGAGAGTATTGTATGAAGCAGAAGGACTTGAACTAAGAGGGTTCTTTGTAGTAGAATGAATTCTCAAGAATTATCTCTCATGTAAAGAGAGTACTTATTTTGGAATCTGGTTCAAAGCATTTTTCATGTTGTCAGTGAAGCGTCTGTTGTGTGAATTAATGATTTTGATGTTTTTAGCTTTCAGAAGACATCAGAAACCAAAATATTGGATTTGGGGGCTCTATGTTTGAAATAAATAGGATATTTTGCTTTAATTTCCAGATCAATTGTATATTTCTGGGTTGTATCCGCTCTGGTACATGATTATAGTTAATATGTTTGAAAACTGCAGATTAAACTGGAATTGTGTATGTGCAATTGTGCCAGGTTATCTGATGTTTTTTGCTCTCCTTCCTCAGACTGGGGCAGATTTAATTTGAGTGTAGTCCTCACACTTCTCATTTTTCATCTTGCTCTTTTAAGTGCAACCATTCTCACCTGCCTCCTTCAGTCCCACAAGTGTTTTGTACTCCAGCCAGGACTTCTTTTGGCTTTTCCATTAGAGGAAGCTCACACAAATCTGTAGGGAAGTTTTTCCAGTGACAGATTTCAGAAACGGATAGCAGAGCCTTCTTCAGGATGCTTTGGGGTATCCTGTGTCCCAGGATTTTAATGTGAAGGTCAGTGCAGAGTATCTTGGCCTTTCCCATTTAAGGGAAGCAAACAGGTAAACAGCGCTAGAAGAGAGCCGTGCAATAATATTGGCTGCTTCTCCTGTGTCAGCCCTGGCTGATTAAGAAAGAGAAAAGCTGTACACTGCAGGCCTCTGCTCCCGTAGTTCTGGGTATTTTGCAGTGAGGTGGCCAGTCCAGCAAAAATAACCCTGGAATGATTAGATTTCTTCCATTGTTGTTGTTTTCTGGAAGCAAAGGTCTGTTTCCCCAGACTCCCAGGGGCTTAGAGAAGACAGTGTCTTGTCTTGGAAGAGTTAACCCAACCTACTTGCTTGAACCAACCACCAAAACATTGCAACAGTCCCTTTGAACTTCCTGTATTTTTTGTGGAGGCACTGTACCTGCTGTCCTTTGGTACATCCTGCCTGCTCTCTTCTTTACTGCCCCAGTGCACAGCAGGCAGGCATGGGAACACTTCTCCCATCACCAGGTTGTTGATGAGCTTGTTCTCAATGTGCTCTTAGCTGTAGGCAGGGAAAAAGAACAGTATCCTTCGCTTCTGGTTTAAAGCTGGAAAAATTGAGTTTCAGCTGTTCCTCACAAGCCTCAGACAACAAGCTGAACAGGGGACATGAGGACTGCTTTGTATGCATAAGCCTAGAGGGTCTTGTTCGCTGCAGCTGAAATTTGTGGTGAACAGATCTCTACTACATGAATTCTAATGTCATAGCAGCTTTACACTGAGTGGTTTAATTTCATGCCAGCTTTAGATAAGAAATTTTTTTGTTTCGTTCCTGTGGTTATTCAATAGCCTGTTGTTAAAAGTCAGCACTCAGGTTTATGCCCATTGCAAGCCAGAAGCAGAAAACAATCCAGTAGTGCTACAGCAATGAGAAAGTTATCTTAATCTAAATTATACAAGAAATAAGCACAATATTTGATGGGGACTCTGGTTATCTTTTCATGTCCTCCCAGCTTGTGCTCTTTGCTGTGACAGGAATTTATATATGAGGTTTAGAACTAAGAAATAATATTTAACTCTTCATGGTAATCCTTTCTAGAATCACACTTAGTAGAGAATTAATATTGTTACTGTTTCCCTTTCCTTCATCCATGTTAATATCTTAAAATAGGAATTACCATGGAAGTTTCCATCCAGCTAAGATAGCTGAACTGCAGCTGTGGTAATACCTTTCTAGAACATACATCTTTCTTTTTATTCACTCAGTCTTTATAAATTTCAGGAGTCCTATAGTTATAAATAAAGACTATTTTGGAACCAATCTACACATTATCAAACACAAATTTTGCTACCAAGGATACAAGTAGGTGAATATTCACATACATAATTTTCCACAAAAGAGTCTTGCACATTTTTCTTATGCATGGAAAGTTCATCCTTGTTCGTTTTCTGAAGATTCCCACTGCAGCTTTTTCATCCCTGTGTTTAGTGCACCTGACTGGTGCCCTACAAAATCTGAAATTACTCGGTATGGAGAGCAAGGAGGAAATGTGGGGCTGTTTATCCAGCAGTATGTGTTGTTTGCATATATATCAGCAAAGGCAGGAGGCTCAGAAAACTAAGGAAAGCAACAGGACTTGCTCTGAGCCATCTTTTGAGGCATGGTAGGGAATTAAGAAGTTTTTCCTCATGATCTAAGGTCTCTCCCCACAATGTAAGAGCGTGAGTACATCTTAAGGAGATTGGCGAGAGAGTCCTGATGACAGGAGCAGGGAGGTTGGAGGAGATTAGGCAAAGCTGACTCTGTGCTCAGCTCTCTGAATGAGCCGTGGCTGACTCCTCGATTCCCCAGGCAGCTGGAGCACACCTTGCTAGGGATGGAGGATTGGCTGGTGAGGAGGGGTTAATGAAGGGAGAGAGGGAATGAGCTGCGAGTCCATAGGCCTTGGTGTAGTATCCTTCCTACCTTTCTTTCCCTGGTCACTGACACTCTCCTGGAACTCCTGGTGAACATCAGCACTCACTATTTGTTTGTTACTGTGCCAACAGGAGATAATCCAAAATTGCTTATGGTATAAGGAAGTTTGGGAGCTATCCTAAAACACAGTCCCTCAGCTACCTGCCTATTGCACAGCTGTTTCAAGACATTTCAAGGAGTGGGCTTGAAGTTTTTTTCCCTCCTTTCCTGGAAGTTCCGCGGCCAGAACCCTCAGAGGTGGGGTTCCTGTCTTGGATACCAAATACCATTTGTAAAGCTTTGCTGCATGCTCCTGTTGAAAGGCTTGGGCCATAAGCTTTGCCTAGCCTAAATTACCATTTGGGAAATGGGTGCTTTAGGATTTAGCTGGCATTTAATCCCGGAAACTTTAGTCACGTAAGAAATAGCATGTTGGATTTATGGGGGGGGCTTTCGGTTCCCAACAGTGTATTAGTATTTTCACTTAAGTAAGCTTTAATTGTAAATGTGAAGTTGCTCATTAGCAGTAGACTGCTGTAGTGGTAATGGAATAAGTTGTCCAGCCACATGAAATTGTTCTCCATTACTTGCTTTACTCTCTTAAAAGTTTCAGTTTGTCTCTATAACCTCAATTATAACTTTTATGTCTTTGGAAGCAGTCCCTTCAAATAACAGTCACCCTTCCTCACATCATGATTTGGAGGTTAAAAGTCCAGTTTTTGTTGTAAGATGCTAAGTACAGAAAATGGGGATCACAAGTCATCTCTGTTCTTTCTTTCCTAATGTGTCTCCGCACATTCGATTTCTGCCTTTCTGAATTTTCACAGTGTATATCAAGTCAGTTTGCAACAGTGCTGCTGTTGATATTTTGCATGTAATCTGATAATAAGGCACTTTAAGTGTTAAGAAATTGAAATGATGTTCCTTCACCCAGCTCAAAGCTGAGCTAAAACACTCCAAGCCTTTTGCTGAGGTGTTGTGAGAAGTTGACATTTAAAGCTTAAGGCGCAGTGAAACTCTGTTTCTAAACAGGTCTTAAAGTAGATGGGGGGAGACCAGAGATCTCCAGTTGAGAACATTAATTTTCCTTCTGCCCCACAGAGGATTTTTTCCATGTTCAAGGGCCTCTTGAAGTGACATAACCTGTTGTGTTTTTCAGTTCCCTTTCCCCACTGTGTCCAGAGTTGAACACCAAAAGACATTGTAATCTATTAGAACCATTCCTGAAGAAGCTTGGGAATGAGGGCACTTCTGTGGCAGCTATTGTGGCATTTTCAGAAATTTCCTGTAGCTTTCTCTCTTTTGGAGCAAGCTGTATATCCCAAATCCTGCTGGAAGCTTTAGCTTCAGCAGATTTAGTACTTCGATGAAAAAAAATTTAACTAATTTTTTCCTGACCCTTCAGTGTAGCTACATCTTGGCAGGTGAGATGAATATAGAAAATGAGATAGTCCTTTGGAGGCTGAGCTGCTGGGAATAGCCTGGCTTCTGGGGGGAAATCTGATGCCAAAGGCTGGCTGTACCAGGTGGGGGAAGGTAATCCCTGAGCATCCAGTATGGCTGGAGCTGCCACCTTTCCACTTCTGTAACTGACACAACTTTGGGTTCTTAGACCTGAAAATTGTTTGAGAGCTGAGCTTTGGGACAATTTGGATTACCATGCTGGAGGCATGTAATCTACTACCAAACTGTTCAGATTTAAGGATTTAAAATTTTGCATTACAGTCTGAAAAATAAAGGTAAATTCCCAGGAATTTAGTTTATTTGCATGTTCTGCTCGTTTTCTTTCTCCTTGGGTTAAATGCCTGTTAGAAGCAGGTGCCATTGCCTGGTTGTTGACAGCTGACACCAGAGGTACGGAATGGCTGTTCTTAAGGATTGCTGAGTTCTGTGGGGCAATTTGCATGAAGGTATTCAGTGAGTTAACACTGTAGATCCCACTGATTTAAAACTGGAGACACAATGGAGACCTGCCATTCACTAACTCATCCTGCTGGAGTTTTTCACACAACATAGTCAGGAATGACAGCTACTCTTTTCCTCCAAAAACCTCTGAATCACAAGAAAGAAGAGACAGTGAGCAGTGAGCATTATTTGCTGTCCCCAAACGATTTTAGTGGCCTCTAACCTCTCCCTCCTTGGTTTCTGTTTCCTGGCAGAAAGATGCTAATCTAGTCATCCCATGGTCAGAAACAGTTTCTTATCTCTGATCATTCTAGTCACCCTTTCCATGCTTTTGCAATTCCACTCTTCTCCCTCAAGGTAAGAGGATCAGAACCATAAGTATTGGCTCATGGGAAATCCTTCCTTTTCTAAGTTTTAAAACATTAATTCATTTTGCATTTTTGACTCTTGAGGTTTGACTCATATTGAACAGCCAGTTTCCAACACATCTTAGTTATAATCTTAAGATCTCATTCTCTTTGTTTTAAAGAACACATTTTCAAAATAAACTCACAAGTTTTCTTGAAAAGTGGTTTGCTGTTAAGTTTTACTTTTTGGCTGTTCAATAGGATGCCAATGCATCATTTCCTGCGGGTAGATGTTACCTGTGGCATCTTTAAAGCAATCTTAGGAGAGAAAATTTACAGGAATTTCTCAAATCAGAATTTTTGATCTTTTGAATAAAATATCACAAATGGGAATATGGATGCAGAAGCCTGTTAGAGGAATATGTGAAATTTGATGTGCTGTCATTCTAAAATAAATCATTAATTTTGGCTAAAGAAAACAAGCCACACCTATAGGTTTATTTTCCAGCTCCATTGCTATCTGCCTATATTTTTGTCATGCTAGAAATATGTTTGCTTTTCTGTTTAGATTTGACTATTTCACTGAACACTTTTGTCCATACTTCTTTTCTGTATGGACACCATTCTTTATTTCTCTGTTCATTTCAGCGTAAGCATGGGCTTTGTAATTGACATTGTTGACTCAAGGAGCAGGACCATTGCTGGCAGGTGAGATCTGATCTTCTGAAGCATTTGTGTGGGGAGGGAAGAGGAGGAACAGAGAGCAAAGAGCTTCGATCAGGCGAAAAATGTGAGCAGGATTGTTTGTGTTGGCCATGTTCAGACGTTGTGGAGGGTTCTGCGGTGCTGGCTGGTCCCAGGAGGTGAAGTGCTCCCAAGCTGCAATGGGCTGCTCTTGTGCTCTGCGTGCAGTGGCCTGAACAGAGCCTGGCCATCCTGTTCTCTGTTCCTAGATTTGTAATGGGAACTCTGTGGCATCCCGTTAAAGCTAGGGTGTTGAAAGAAACAGAAAAAGAAAAAAACTAAGGCCAGGTGCAGTCAGATGAACTATTTGAATATGCTGGAGGAAATAAATGCTGATGTCTGGCAATAAAATCTCAGTGAACCGCTCTCTATCCATTATTTCCAAAAAGCAAGCTGAGCAGAATTTGGAACTATTTGGTTGCGGACAGCGTTACAGACAACCTGGAGGTAATTGGATACTCTTCCTGTTAGGAAAGGCAGATTGTGTTTTGCTCTGTGAAATGGTCCAGCCAGTGACCCTTGTGGGTTTGCTTTGCTTTGCTAACAACAGAACCGGACCAGTGGGAGCTCAGCAGAAGGATACAGCCACAGAGAACAGTATTGCCCACGGCTTAAAATCTGTTCAAGGGAAATAATGTCCAAATAAAACCAATCAAAGAACTTTATATTGCTTAGGTCCATTAGGGCTAATTAGCAGCACTGGATGATAAAGTTTTGAAAGCCATGGTTAGCCCATAGCTAATACTTGACAGCTGGCACAGGGAATATGGGCAGGAGCTGTTCTCCCTTTCTGTAAGGGGAGGGAGTCCATAAAGTTGAAGTGTTTAGTAAGCAAGTCCATTAATTATTTGCTGCCTACTCTTGTAAGTAAAAAAATCTTGGGATTATCTGATCTCTGAGGAGAAGAGCATTGACAAATGAAGATTGTCTGGACAGTTGCAATTTTGTTTAAAGCTCCCTGCAATGAGCAGATGTTTGGACAGCTGAGAATTTTCATCTGAGCTTTCCTGAGGGGACTTCGTAGCCCAGTGTGTGCTGCAAGTCTGTGGGGACATATTTGCAGCAGGGCTTGAGGTTTTTCACCTTCCTCTGTACATACCAAAAGGATGATAAAACAAAACCTAAAACTTGTGCTTAGTTTAAAACTAAAAATTTCCCTTTATATGTTGCACATTTTTTTTTAGGAACAATCTCACTACTTTCTGAACGTGACTTCTGGTAATCTGTTTATGTAGGAAGATGTAGTTCTGATGTTTCTGCAACCCAGCGTGCACCAGCACACTGGTTATATAAGCTGGTACAGGGGAAAGCAGCCAGCATTTCACAGGAAAGCAAATATTTCTGTCCAGCCACAGCTCAGAGGCTGTGTCTGTCTGTCGCTGGGGCTCCTGGCTGGTTAGATATGGACTCTTTTACCCCATATTTGTTCACTGAATCTGTTCACTTCATGACTGTAGTTTACAAAAATGAAAAGGGTTATTTTGTCAAGGAAAATACAGATTTTGTATTTTTGTATCTACTCTCAATACAGATTTTGACTAGTTCCGAGACGATTTTGACTAGTTCCGAGACACGGATGCACTGCATAACTCGCTACTCTTTCTTCAGGGCAGAGAATTTGTTCCCTTTTTTTTTTTAATGTTTTCCCACTTCTCAGTCATTTTAAGCTCTTTGGGCCAATGCATGTCAGCTCTGTATCTAGAAAGAAAAGTGTAACCTATTGTCATGACTTTACAAAAAAAGAGTAAAAAAAAATCTGAGTGCACAGTGACTGGTATTAACATAAGTCACTGTAGTTGAGGAGCCTCTCTATGACAGTAGGCAAGTGTCAGATGTTTCAAATATTTTAAAATAAATAAATAACATTTGAGTTATGCAATGATGTGAGTTTTGCTGAAATTTTTCTTAGCCTAGATGCCCTCTTGATTTATTTTTGAATGTTTTTCATGGTTATTTTTATTTAGAGTAGCATAATAAAGAAATATCTTAGTGTTTTAAAGTTCTATTATGTTTTAAATCTCATTTGGAACTTGCGTAAAATTTCACAACTGAATCGTGCACTCTACAGATACTGTTTTTATCAGCTGTGTGTGGTGTTACATCTGAATGTCATCTTTCACAATAATGCTTTTGTTTTAAGGCTGAGGATGGCTATTCAATTTTCCTAACTCAGTTTCCTCAGCCACGCTGCAAAGGCACAATCCTGGCAGCTGTGGTTTATAAATACCTTCCATCCCTACAGGCAGAGGGTGCTGCCATAGATCCTGGCAGAGAAGAGGATTGGCACGAGCCAGCATCTGAGCACCTCAGGAGAGTCAGAACTTGGCTTGTCGCATGGAAGGCTACAGTGGTGTACTCAGCCTCACAACTCCTGTGTTTCTGTGGAGACAAAATGTCAGACTGGGGATATTTGCCCATATTATGCTGTGTTCCATATTACAAGGGACAGCTAATGACATTAGGCACCAATTTCTTCCCTCTGGTGGCCAGGGACAGTACCCAGGGAACAGCTGGAGCAGTGCTTGAGTGCCAGGAGAGGTTTAGGTCGGGTATCAGGAAAAGGCTCTTCCCCCAGAGGGTGCTGGGGCACTGGCCAGGGAATAGGCACGACACCAAGGCTGCCAGAGCTCCAGGAGTGTTTGGACACCGCTCTCAGGATGCACAGCATGGGATTGTTGGGGTGTCTGTGCAGGGACAGGGGTTGGACTTGATGGTCCTTGTGGGTGCCTTCCAATTCAGTCCATTCTATACAGGTGAGAAGATTCTCATGCTAAGAACACAGAGACCTCTCCACAGAGGTAAAGTGTGAAAGTTTTCCAGCTTTGCTGAGTGCCTCTGAGCCCTGGGAACAGGATGCTGGCATGGAGGGAGAGCTCTAGGAGCTTGGAGGCCTCACAGCATGGTGTGTGAGCAAGGCTGCGGCACAGGCACTGCCCACACCAAGTGCCCCTCCTGCAGCAGGAGGTGCTTTCCTGTAGCTCTGCAGCCCACGTGCTGTGAGGGGCATTCAGGAAACAAAAGGCACTGTGTGCCCTGTCACTGACAGTGCCTGAGGCATCTGGTTCCACGGTTAGAGGTGAATGAGTTATCACAAATGTTGCTGGGTGATGCAGAGCTCTGTGCAATGTGAATTTGAAGACATCAGCTACAGAGATGTCAAGAAAAGCTGTTGGCTCAATATGGAAGAAGGTAAAACAAGGTATGGTAAATAAATGCTGGACCAGTTACTCAGGATTTTTGGGCTATGTGGAATTTTTAGGAGTGTTCTAATTTCAAGCATATATTCTTTATGTTGGCTGGATATCTGATTTTATAGGCCCCTGCAGATATCTGTGAGAGCAAAACTGCAGCACTACTCCTGAGAATGGTGACAGACCACCTGAGTTGTCTTGGAAGACCTTCAAGCAAACTTTGTTTCCAGGTTGGAAGGGACCCTGAAAGATCATCTGATCCAAACTTTAGCCATCACAAGGTCATCGGGAAAAGGAATTCATCGACGAGGCACAGCCAGTGAACAACAGCCAGTGTACAAAGTGCCACATCTACCTCCAGTTTCCCTTTGGTTCTCCTTGTGTCCTTTTCCCAGTATCCCTGGTGTGTACTCAACACAGGAACTGTGGAAATGATATGTGCTTACAACTGGTTTATATTTCCAGATTTAGGAACCTTAGCTGGCAGCATAGGCCAGTGACAAACTTTTTCTTTGCTTGTTGAGTCAGCCCAGAGGTCCCTCAGAGCAAAATTATGTGTGTCTGCTAAATGAAATCTTAAAATGAGAATACAGAAACAAAATTGCAGCTTTCAAATCTTTCTGATTGAAAGCCCTAACTGTATATTCAGGGAGTGACTTATATTATTTTCACACTAGCAAGCTGTCGGTACCCATTCAAAAATCTGCTTGGAACAGGACTAGAATGACATCGTCTCTACCTCTTTTCAAAAGAAAGGAGAGAAATGCTGAAGTAGTTTAAACTTGCTATGAGAAACAAAATTAGGGCAACCAGGGCATATAACGGGGATTCATTATGCTCCTTTCCACTTTGCACAGCCAAGGCCCAGTGAGAAGTGAGTGGAAGTTAAAGCTGGTCCTTGCAGCAGCAGCCCCTGTGTGACTTACGGGCCCTGCAGTTGTGAGCACCCACCTCG
Organism: Cnemophilus loriae; assembly: GCA_013397755.1. Taxonomy (NCBI): domain Eukaryota; kingdom Metazoa; phylum Chordata; class Aves; order Passeriformes; family Corvidae; genus Cnemophilus; species Cnemophilus loriae. The sequence continues at coordinate 28,455 of VZTF01005113.1, forward strand.
CTCAGAGCTTCACCTGCTCACTTTAAGAAAAGAGTCTGGAGCACCTGCCTCCTATCTGAGGAACTGCAGGTAAATGTCTTGAAGCCTGAAGCGTTTTCTGAGATGTGGCTTTCTGCTTTCTGCTTTCTTGCAGACTAGGTGTGGTACTGCTGGAAGCCGGGAGCTGTAACAGCCTCAGCAAAAGCGGTGGGACAGCACTTCCTATCTATTGAGATCCCAGCTGGTATCTGAGAGTATCACACCTACATCACATGACTCTGGGTGTTCTTCAAACTGGCATCCTAACATGTCTTTGAACAACAGATGCAGACTCACAGAACCTACAGATTATTGACTGTGTGTATCCTCTACCAAGCCCTTTCTATTCTGCATTGTATTATCTACAGAGAGATTGCATCCCACTCATGGCCATGTTAATGCAAAAGTCACCTCTCAGGGAGTGGTATTTAAACCGCTGAAGTATTTATTCAAATCAGTTAATGTAGCAGGCAATTCTTAAGAAATAACAGGAACACAAATCTGGAAGAAGAAGCATCCCCCAAGTCCATGTCTCTGACATAGCACTTACTGTATCTCTGGCCTGATTTCTGTGCCACCACTGGCCTGGCCACTCAGTCACACCTGCATTTACAACAATGAACTTGTGCAAGTTACACAATTCACAAGTGTGCAAATCACATCATTCCTAGAAATATTAGAAGAATAAGATAAACCTTGTGTAATTCATTTTTTAGGAAGGTGACAGTTTAAATCAGACATTATGATCTGTGTAGCACAGCATTTTTATTGCAATTTTCTCAGGGCTCGTAAGTACTAACAGCTAAGGTCAGGAGGATGTCTTGTGGACATTTTTATTTCTAGAATCCTTTAGGTTGGAAGAAACCTTTAAGATCATTGAGTACAACTGATTCATGGTGATTTTCATGATGCTTTATTTGGCTGAGTAAAAAGCTAACTGATAGCTCCTTTCTAAATAGTGGTTGAATGGAAAAACAGGAATTGTGTCTGTGACTGCTTCAGGGAACAGGAATGCTGAAGATCACATTTTTTTCAGCATTGTTTTTGCTCCTTCAGCTATGTTCATATCCAAGTAAGAGAGAGAGTCAAGCCTTGGTGTGCTTACAAGGGAGAGCAGTGCTTCCACAGGAGGGAAAGAGCTTGAACTACTGCTTGAAGGGTAAGTAGGACTCCAAAATCTGTATTTAGTTGACTTTCAAGATACAGGTCTTCTTCCAGTCCCATGGAGGGCAGGAAAGACTTGTGTCTGTCATGCCATCAATTTCTTTGGTACCAACACCAGCCAGGTTTCTCCACCTACCTGAAGCTCTCCATGTGGGTAAAACTGAGATGAGCAGAAAGGGATGTTTTCTATCCCCCCTAATGGTCAGACTAAAAGGGAAAATTATCTGCAGGAATTACTCCTGTCACACTCTGGAATGACTGGTATTTTATGAGGTGGAGGCAGTGCTTAAGGGTGCACTATTAATGCTCCGTGTATTAGACAGCAAATGGAAGAGAACTGCTCTGTCACTGTAGATAAAATAAATATTTGGAAATATGAATAATACAGAGAGAGAGGCATTTTTAAAGTCAGGCCCACCATGTATAACAAGAAGCATCTCTTTTTGTATATGACTGTGCTTCTTTTTACACAGTCACCCATAGCAATTACCTTTCACTTTTCTTTCTAGATTTGCTTTCTGTATAATACTCCATTTTCCCCAGCATGTTTTGAAAGCCCAATCTCTTAATGGACTCAAAAAGCTGCTTCCCTGAAGCAGCCTTTTTAGTTCCTGTTTACTGCAGTCTTTTTATGCTTCAGTTTACGTTAGCTCCTTCTGTCCCATCCCCCATGCTCCCCATCTTTGTCTTTCCCAGCTTGCCATATTTTATTTCATGGGAAATAAAGTACATATCTGTTGTGATTGGGTCCATTCAGGAGCTTCTAGACCATCTTAAGATAAATTTTAAGTTGTGCCAAATAGAAAGTTCATGCAAAATTGTTCAGTTTGGGTGCATTTTGCCAGCACCTTTTCCTTCCTTCTTAAATTGTTTAAATCCATTAAATGTTCTAGAGGTTTAAAGCTTAAAATATCTTAATATAGGCTAGAGATGTAAAAGCTTAAAGCAAATCCTCTCCAAGTTTATAAGCATAGCAAGAAGTTAATTAAAGTCAACCAAGAAAATACAAATGCTAGGAAAAAAATCCACCTTTTGAAGAAATGCAAATTCAGGATTTGTAACTGTGAGTTTCTATGAGTGAGGTTGGGACAGGTCCAAGTTAAAAGTTTTTACCTGACCCTTCTGAGCAAGTATTTAGTGATCACAGAAATGATGGGACATTGCAACACACCACAACCCCTCTTTGCCTTAGAGTCCTTTGAATCTGAGCCCTACTCAGAAGGTTTTACTGCCTGTCCAGTCCATGGTGCTAGAAAGGGCGGTTTGTGTCAGTCCAAGGCTTTTGTTCAAGCAGAAGTGTTCTGGCACACCTATTTTGATGTTGCTTTATTTCTACTATGTCTGTTTTATGTCTTCTGCCTGTCCAAGCAATTTTATTTCACTCCTGATGCCTGCAGAAAGAGGGGTACTCTGAATTCCAAGAAAGATGGATGAGAATATGTAAAGCTGGTGTGATACATCCCCGGTGTGACATATAAAGCTCTCTGTTTAATGAGCTTATGTACTGTAGATGCAGTTTTTAAGAGGACAAACCTGGAAATTCTAAAAGTGAATGTAAATATTCATTTTAATGTCCCTGTTTAATCATTCAGTGAAGTTATCAGTGCTAATTAACCATACCCACATAAATAGGGAGTAATTTGAGGCCTCTTGGATATCCCAAATTGAAGTCTGGGCAATTTGCAGAGCCAAAGCCTAGATATTCAGCTGTGCAGAGTACAAGGTTTTCAGAGTTTGCTGTGGGCTGTGTGTGGACCCCAGGTGCTGGAGCACTACTGACTCCTTATACGCATCACAGGGAATCAAAATGGGAATAAGGCATCTGTTGTAATCCTAACTGCAAATGCACAGATGTCATAATTTAGCACCTGGGAACTTGTGTGTGGTCATCTAGGAACTGCTAAACTTTGTGATAAAACTCTCTCAGAGAGGTCTTTTATCACTAATGCACAGAACCCCCATCTTAAATCATGGAATCATACAAATTTTTACTTCATAATTGGTTTGGATGAAATTGCTCTAGGGACAAGAATGTAATGTTCAGTTCAGAAACCTTCTTCCAAAGTTTACAATAGATCTCAAAGTACTGTTTCTATGTTTTTATTCTTTTTAGGACCAGCACCTAGAAAGGTATTAAAAAAGGAACACAGTTTGAAAAAGGCAGTAAGTCTAGAAATACATTCAATACAACTTCAAACCCATTGTAGCTCATACTGAGATACACTTGAGTGCATGTGGGCTGGCCCAGCAGCTGGATTGCAGTGAATTGTCATCCCTGATGTCAAACAGGTTTGAAAGGGGGACAGGCCATGTTTGAAATCTTCCCAAGCAGAGGTTATTAAACTCTAACCTGTTTCTGAGCAGTTCCAGCCTGTATGAAAACTATTACACCACTTAAAGGCAAAGTCAAACTGGTGAATTCCAACTCCTGATCCCAGGTTTCATGCTTGACTCTGCAGGAGCTGCCTTCAAACGTAGCTGAGCAGTTGGAATCAAGAAATTGCCTTATCACCTCTCACCTTGTGAATGACTTGAACTGAAATGGGTCAATAGCAAATAGGTGAGCTTGACATTGCTACTCTTTTTTTCCCCTTGTCTTTACCTTGAAAGACCAGCAGGAGCTGTCAAAGGCAGTCTGAGAAGGCACAGTCCCTTTGCTGGTATTTACATCTCCCAGCTGAGACACTGTGAGAGTGTTTGAGCATCCTCCTGCAGAATCAGACAGAAGAGTGTGAGTCACTCACACAAACCCTCCCAGTGCTGCAGCAGGCTGAGTTAGATTCAGTTTATGATGGATTAGATTATCTGCTACAGAGTTGCTGTCCAGTTGTTCTTGTCCCTGTATTTGCATCGTGACTTATTCCTGTCCCAAGAGTGAGTCTCTTCCCTTATCCTTACTTGAGTGCTTTCAATTTTTTTCAGGATCTTTGAGTGATTCATGGTTTAATGGTTTCATGTCAGGAATAGCAGTGGTCTGCTGAGCCCCTGCCAGCACTGAATTAGCTCTAATATGCAAATGCACATTATAATTTACACTGATGCAGTGATACACAGATACTTGCCTCAGAATTTCTCCTCTTGGATGAAGTTTTAGAGGTTGTCCTCTAAATATTGTTTCAAATTCTTGGAGTTCTGCTAGACTAGAAACAATTAGGAGTTGTTGCATTATCCAGAAAGGCCTTTTCTATGTTTCCAGGGTTTACCAGCTTACTGGGATTTTGTACAGAGCAGTGGGGAAAGAGGGAAGCTCTTGTGGCCATAATAACTAATAATAAACAGCACCAATGCAGTGTTTTGGTGCTTTGAGGCTGACTGGCTTGGAAAGCACTAGACAATTTTCTTTTACCTCATTCAAGTTCTTCTCAATTAACTTTTAAAATAAGCAGTGGTTTATAAATGTCAATTGCCCATCTTTAATTTGCTGTTAATAGTGGAAAGTTATTGCCTCTGATTAAGATTGGTTGTAATGAAAACAAGCCTGTGCTTAACTTCCTACCAAGTGACCAGTTTTACTGTCTTAGATGTTGTCGTTTTGCAGACCTCTAAAGATTCAGGTTCTGCATATGTGGTTTTATAAGACACAAAACCATCTTGCAATTGAGTTTAAAACTGATTGAAACAGAATTAGAAGATGGAAGAGGAGGGAAAATAATGTCCAGAGACTGTGTGAAAAGACAGAAAACTTCTGCTTTAGGAAATATAAATTGAAAATTATTTGGAATTTAAATAGAAAAAGATGAGGGGTGTGTTTGTGTGTAAAATAACTTAAAATCCTAGTACATATACTATCTCAGAGGAGCATAGTTTAGGATGCAGAGACTTGAAAAACTTAGTAGGATATTTCTAATCCTAAATAAGAATGCAACCATTCTCGTTGTCCTTCTTAATAAAGAAGATGCTGAAGCCTTCCAATAAAATCCCAAGTTTTTTAATTGAACAGAATATAGGAGTAGATGACATGATTAGTCTTCTTCTACTTTTCCAGTAAGATGTTGAGTTTGATTTGAATCTATCTGTAAAGAGAGGCTTCCTGGGACCCTAGAAATGCCAGTCAGGGATGCCCTGTGTATATAAACCATAGATTATTAGGAAGGGATTAAATCGCTTCCAATAAAAAACATGAATCACTTGGCAGAAAGAACCAGGTCTCAAGACAACTGCATGAAAAGCTTTGAGACGTAGTAGAGACTAAATCCCTGGCATTTCAATCAAGTATGGCTGTAGTTTGGAATTTGATGTAAGGGGAGATTGATATCTCTGATGGTTCCACTGCTGAGCCCAGCTTCAAGCAGCCCAGGACAAATACTTTTCAAAGGAGGTACAAATTGTGCCCGGATTGCCAGGGATTGATGTGCTTGATATCAGATGTAGAGAGAGTACCTGTATTACAATTACTGCGGGTACCTACTCAACCGAGCATTTATTTTTTCCTGTAGAACACAAAAGGCACCTTGGCAATGAGTGTTACCCTCGTGGCTGATCTGGAGATTCCAGCCTGCATCCTGAGCCTCACGGCCTTGCAACATCAGCCTGGCAAGCTGAGCCTTGTCTCAGATTTCTGTGCAGTATAAATGGATTTGATGGGCTGATCTGAGGCTGTTTCAAGTACCTCTGGTTTTAGATCATTATAGGCTGCTTTTGCAGGTTCTCTGATTCCTTGCAGCAGCCACAGGATTTCTCACCCTTGCCAGTGTTTTGTTCCTGCCTCTCAAGTTGTCAAACTGACTACACAGGCAGTCAAACCTCATCCATTCTTGACAAAGTTTTAAATTATTTATTGCTAACCTCTTGCTGAAAATTAGGCTCCTTGTGTCTGTGTGGAGGAGAACGAAAATTGACACTTTACTGATTGCTAAAGAAGGCTTGAAATACAGACAGGGATTGGTGTTAGCTATGTACAGAAGAACATGATGCAATATAGACTTAATATTCCCTTTTTCACTAACCAGTGCCATGTCCCTGGCTACCATTCTGTTCTCCCCACAGTATCATGGTCTCTGGCCCTATCACAGTCCTGCTTCACTGCTGCTACCAGTGTGCTTCTCTTAGATGTCTCTACATGAGAAATATAATTAATTATACATAACATAAACATACTCGTCACGTACAGTTGTGGTAATGGAAATTCTCTGCACAGAGGACGTGGCAATATGGGAAAAGGACTGTCCTGCATTTAAGAGCCACAGAACAAATTAGAAAGGAAAATTTTCCTATAGTACTTCAGAAGGTATTTAAGAGTAAGGAAATGACTAAAAAAAAATCTCATTTTAAATCAAATGGGATTAGATTATAGTATCTGTTCAATTTGATGGTATGAAGCAGATATGAAATAATAAATACCAATTACATATGTGTCGAATTTTTTAGCTGTAATAGCATTCCACAGCTGTGAAATGGTGGCCATGCATGCCACAGGATGCTGAGAAAATTTGGGAAACTACTTTCTGCCCCAGTTCTGCTGTGAACAGACCTTGTTTTATTCCTCTTTAGTCATGCAGGCACATATAGATATTAAATGGCTGATTTGTATGAGGGCTACATTACTAAGTATGTAAATTCATGCTCTTACCTGAGTGTAACTTGCTTGAAGTCCCTAAGTCACACAATTTGTACATGATTGTACAGAAATTGTTAAAACAACAGGCAGAAAAATAGTGATCATAAAGGATGAATGGTTAATCTCTTAAAACTCTTGCATGTTATGGCTGTACCTGGTCTTTGTGAGTAGTGCAGGGGCTGAGGGCTTTTATTTAGTGTTTCTGTATTCCAAAAGACAGACCCTGGACTGATTCACTCTGGGATGGGACTGCTGCCTGCATCCTGTTTAGGGCCCATTAACTACTGCTTTATTTCCAGGAATCAAAGAATTTACAACTAGAAAAAAATACTACAGGGTTCTGAATACTCCAAGGGTGTGTTTAGAAGCTAGATTTTTAAATTTTTTAAAGTTCACTAGTATTTTTAATTAAACAGTGGAGTGTAAGAAAACAAAGTCTGAAAACTGCATGCCAGGAACGTCAACAAATCACATGAACTTCTTCTGTCTGTTGAGATTTCTGTCTGTCTCTGTGAGCTGAGCCTGATCTTCCTCTGGCTTCTGATGAATGGAATGCCCCAGACGCCCCCTGAGGCAGGAAGTCTCTGTGGGCAGAAGCTGAGGTGACAGAAATCCTTCTTCCAAGAGGTCACTGTCTCCCAAGTGAACTGTTCTTTCCAGAGAAATTATGTCAGAAGTTCCTGTCAGATGGTCCTGCCTTGAGGCTGCCACGGAATCCGCCTTCGTCCAATTTTCTGTCACAATCCTTATCCCTTGGATGTGAGGGGCCAGAGCACTGCATGCGAGTTCCGGTTGCTCCCACGCACATCCTGGGTGCTGGGGTCCAGCAGAACCATTTTGCAGCGTCAGCTTATTCCAGCTAATTCCTTCAGTGCTGATGAAGTACATGGACCCGTAAAGCCTCACCGTGGTGTCACAGAGCCTGGATTCAAAGGCTGCATCAGAAAGTTGGATAATCTAACTGCCTTGGGCCAGTTTTTCTGGCTTCACCCTTCAGCTATTCCAAGTGCTTCCAGCGGATCTAGAGGCGAGCTCAGAGTGGCTTGCTGGGGAATATTTTGTCGTGGGGCTGCCAGTGTAGGACTCAGTGTGTGTGAAGGCTGGAGGCTCTATAAAGGTGACATCTGACAGGAATTTAGAATGTCACATGGGGGAATGAGAGAAGTTGAGTGGCAGACTGCTGCTTTTCTTCCCAAGATGTTAATTCTAGGGTATAGCTAGTTTTATATTTTCTATTTAATACAAATGAATATTTCAGCATCTTTCAAGTTTCCTATTAAAATAAATGACATAGACTTCCTTATTCATTCCTTTATGGAATTCAAGATCTTCTGACCTTGTCATAAGATCATTTCTTCTTTTAAAAGTCTGATTTTTTTTTTTAATAGAGAAAGAAAGTGATTTTCTAAATGACAAGGTCAATGAAAGTCCTGTTTAAGACACTTGGGAGAATGAATATTTCTCAAAGGGGTGGCTTACAAAGAGATGTTTCAATAAGTACAGTCAAAGGATTTTAAAAAGCACAGAGAAAGAAGAAAATGAATTGCAAAGTATATTCTGTGTTAAGTATTTTTAAATTCATATCACAAGTACAGAGGAAAAACACATGAATTAATCTCCTAATGGTGTTATGTATCTTTTGCTGGAAGGTTAAAGGTGATCTTCACCTGCAGCTTTGGGTCTGGGGTGTCCTGTAAGGGACAGACTGGCTTAAACCAGATTAGATAGGTGGCCTTTTCGTGATAGGGTGTCTAGTTAGTTTATTCTTGTGAAAGAGCCTCCCTGTGAAGGGGCTTGAGGTAATTCCTCAGCAGCTCCTGGGATTAGGAGCAGAGCAATGTACGGAAACCTCTGAATGAAAGTGTGGCAGAAACAAACATTCTCTGAAAATTCTTGTGTGAACGTGGGAGAGTGACTGAGATATGTGCAAACAGCACTTGATTCTGCCTTAAAATGTAATAGCTTTAACAAAATATTGGAAGTTGGTTTATTTTTCTTTCTCAAGTTAGTTTTTCTTATCTTTTAATAGTTTTCAGCTGACTGGGGTGGCAGCTCTGAAACTGTGTTGTAGTCTAGATCTCAGGAATACAGTATTCAAACTAGAAGTGAAACTGATCTCATTAGAAAGCACAATTAAAAAGATGAAAATATAGATATTGTCTGATTTAAAACTGAGCAGACATTATTGCAATTTGTAATTGCTTGTGGAGGAGGACTTGGGAGCTTGCAGTTGACGTCAACAGCAAAACCCCAGAGAGTCTGGAAAAAATCACAATTAACCTTTTTCAAAGTAATTTGAATCTTGAAGGCAGAAGAAGTTATCTGGCCCAGACTGAAGTTACAAGAATTTCAGAAGCTTTTTTTGCCTCCGGTTCCTTTTCCTACAGGTCTTTTTTTCTCTGTAGTTTAGAGAACTATGCTTATTTTTTCCCTTAGCTTTTCCCTTCAATAAAAATGCGTGTTCCATGAGCCAAGAAAAGCTAAATTATACTTGGAGAGTGTCACAAATGTGTAGTGCATCAGATCCTTTTGCTCCCCTGTGTTTGCGTGGGAGTGAACAGAATGCAGCAATGTTACCTGTAACCTCCAGCAATTCCTCAGAGAGATGATATATCTGCAGTAGGTGATGGGACACAGTTGGAGGGCATGCCTTTAATTCATCTGTGTTCCCAAGCACGTTGAGACAAGTCTGTATGCTCTGGGTTTTGGCAGCAGGTGTCTGGCAGCTGCTTGATTTTTCTTTTCCTAAGTCACTTCAGCCTGATTTATGCTCCCGGGACAGGCTGTTGTAGCCCTGCACCCTTGGGAGTGCCTGTGACTTACAGATGCTATGACCTAAAACCAGCTCACCCATGCAAACCCTCACCTTGTGCAGACCGGTATCTTCAATTAGTGTCACGTATGTGAATTTTAGAAGCTTCAGGATATTCACCCTCAGCATTTCCCCCTAAGGGAGGGCTGGTTTCGTGTCAGCGCTGTAACAGGGACACAGGTATACCAGTACTCCCACAGAAGTGGGATGGAACACAGCCTCTAACATGGCTGGAAGTCCCAGGCAAAGAGCTTTACCACTGGCCCATTGGTTTATCTTCCAACTCTCCATCAATTCTCAAAATCAGAGGATCCCCTGTTATTTAATGTGAAATGTTAAAAATCAGAAAGGATTTTTTGCCCTAATTTTTCAAACCTTTTTTTTAAATCAAAGGATAATCAGGGGTCATCCAAGTCTACTGTAAATTCGTATTAATACATTCAGTACATTTTAAACAAGCTGTGCAGCATTTTTACAGGTCGTGACTTAGAGACAGTGTAATTCCCTTTCTATCTGAGCACAGTAATTCTGAAGCCAGACTTGCTTAATGACATGATTATATCACCAGCTCTATTAACTTAAGTGAACGGGGATCTACCATTATTCTTGCTATGTCTGGTATGTGTAATTACAAATACCAAATTGCATTTTCCAGAATGATTATAAAACCTGAATGAGATTTGCAGGAATTTTATGTTGCTTCATGGGGTGGCTTTAAGCTTGTGCTAAGAAGCAAAGCCACATATGAAGAGCACAGGAACTTCTCTGAGAGGGCATCATAAGGGGGCAAAACAAGGGGGTTTTTTGACTGCAGTTTTCCAACTACAGCATTTTGGAGACTCTTACTCCCTCTGTGTCTCCCCCAGCCTTCCCCATCTGCACAGCATGAACCAGGCAAGCTGAGAGTAGGGACTGTTACCTGCTCACATCCTTTGGATTTGAGATCAGAGTGCAGGGAGGCCAGGGAATGATCTTCCTTTATCCCTCAAAGGTGCTGTGGATGTGTCTGGAGGGGAGAGGGAGAACTGCTAAGCTGTACTGGGAAAGGAAAAGGGGCAATATTGTCCAGCATGAGATGTGACCAGTGAGATTGTGCCATGCAGCAGTCGATCTCCAAGAGCTGCTTTCCTGGGGAATAATCAAAATCTCCAGCCCTTTGACAAAGGTGGATTTGAGTAGAAAGAAAATTCCTATATTTCAGTTTGCCCCTCTATGCCAGAGCCATAAATGACAAATCAGTTCAGCTTTAGTGCTCTTAGTCAATCTGGTTTGGTTTGTTAAGGTATCAAGTTACATTATAGTTCTGTGCTCTTATTGCTGTGTGTGCTCAGTAATTACTTTCATTGATCATTTTGCTATAGAATTATTATATAACCATTTTTTGCTGGATTTAACCTTTTCTAGTCATTGTAGGAAGAAGGGAATCAGATTGTATGTTATTGTTTATTATTGTATGTTATTACAATACTGTCACTCACTGTTGAAAGCTATTTTCCAGATATTCAAAATTAGGAACTAAAAAGAAAGTTAATTAAGATAATGGATATTTTAGCAAACTTCTGATTTTGTTTTAATTGTTGGTGTCTATTCTCCATTTATCTAAATTCATACTTCCTATGCTTATTATTATCTCATTAAAATGAGAAGGAGAATGATGAGATTTTGAAGAAGGAAAATCTATTGTTTGTAATTCTGCTACACTAAACAATCTATAATTTTCCTTCCGTGATTTTTTTCCTTCCTTGCCAATCTGTCACCTGTATGATTTGATGTTTTGAAAATAAAGTTTTAGCTCTGCTAAGCTATCATCAAAAGACACTTTTCCCAGGATTGGTATGATGAAGAAATTTCAGCACTTACATATTATTGTTGGATTTGTGGATTTGGTTTTTGTTTTTGTTTCACTCCAGGTCTGAAAAGCTGGTTTTGTTAGCAAAATGCAGTCCTCTCATAAAACAGAAGCTTTTTCTGTGTTGTATTTTAATGTATTTAACAAATAGTCAAAAGTTAAACAAATCCAGATGCTTACTGGTATTTTTTGTGACAGTACTGCAACAATTGATAAATATGTTCTGTTTTGTGAGAACAACCTTCTGCTCAGATGTGCCATCCTCCTTGGTGATTTTTAGTTGAGTCTCAGCTGCATTTCACTGTAGATGGAGCTGTATCACACATAAAACCAACCAAAAAACCCTATTACATTTGCTGTCGGTAGTTAAGGGATCTAATTGCAATGAAGAAAATACTTTGCTATTTGTCACCTTCCAGACAGAATAGTGGCAAAGGCAAAGCCAAGAACTCATGTGAATGGCTCCTCTCTGAAGGAATCTGCTGGAGCTGGGAAGCAGATGTTGCAGTGCCAATGACACTAAGTCTGCCTTCCCTGCTAGGAAACAAAGGGAATTGTGAAGTGTTCTCTCACAGAAAAGAGGCTGTGTTACTGGGAAAGGTGGAAGTCACTGCAAATTACAGGCTGCCAAACCCTGTGTCATTGTAAAACCACTGCTAGATTTCCCTCCTTGCCTTTTGGATAATAAGAGAGCCTGGGAGACTGTAAGAGGACTGCATTTTCCTTTGCTTTATTCATGTCAAGTTGGCCACTTACACTGGCACAAAGTACGCGTTGAGTTAAGCACTGACTCTTCTGATTTCATGTTGCATTTACACTCCCTTTGCGGCAGTGAAACACCCATCTGAATTGGTGACGCTCGATCAGTCAGCAGCAAGAAAAGCTGGTTATGCCTCTGAGCAGTGCGGAGGGAGATAGACGGAGGTGCAAGTCCTGCGTGGCTGGTTAGGTGTCCTCTGATGCCGACAGCGTGGACTGATCCTCTCCCATTTATCATAAGAATGGAGGTGATTTCCTGCTTATATGGTGTAATTGAGGCCTTTTTCTCATTCTGTCCTCTCTGGATCTCTGGGGTTTCCAAAAAAAAAAACCAAAACCCCTCCACACAGATTTAGAGGAAGCACTTGAAACAAGAAATTCTGGCGCTTGGCTTGGGCATTGAGGAGAGAAGGTCCAATACAGAGGAGATGCAGTGGGGTTAGAAACTCAGCTCTAGTGCTGCTGTGTAAAGAGTGTTAAAGAGTTGAAAAGAAATATTTTGTGGGTATAGACTGAAAACAGTAGAGACCCACCCTATGCTGGGCTGAGCCCCCAGTGTGGGCAGCAGGGAAGGGGGCGATTCTGCCCTGCTCAGGTGAGACCCCACGTGCAGAACTGCCTCCAGCCCTGGGGCCCAGCACAGGAGGGACCTGGAGCTGCTGGAGAGAGTCCAGAGGAGGCTCCAGGATGATCAGAGGGATGGAGCAGCTCTGCTGGGAGGAAAAGCTGGGAGAGCTGGGATTGTTCAGCCTGGAGAGGAGAAGCTTTGGAGTGACCTCATTGTGGCCTTCCAGGACCTGAAGGAGCTGGCATGAAAGATGGAGAGAGACTGTTCAGAAGGGTCTGGTGTGCCAGGACAAGGGGCACTGGCTTCCCACTGCCAAAGTTAGATGGGTACTAGGGAAGAATTTCTTCCCTGTGAGTGGGGAGGCCCTGGCACAGGGTGCCCAGAGAAGCTGTGGTTGCCCCCTGGATCCCTGGCAGTGTCCAAGGCCAGGCTGGATGGGGCTTGGAGCAAGCTGGGATAGTGGAAGGTGTCCCTGCCCATGGCAGGCAGTGGCACTGGGTGAGCTTTTAGGTCCCTTTCAACCCAAAACTATCTGTTATTCTATGATTACACACTGAGAGGTCAAATCACCTGACTGTCATCCTACCCTCTTGATATATCTGTATCTGTTCGCCCATTTTGGAGTCAGACAAGATTTTTCCTCAGCTTGATCCTCGTTCTCCCATTTTATGCTTGGATTATATGATCACAAATGATGTGTTCACTTTAAGTGAAGTTTAACATTATAAAAATTTCCTAGTTCACATTCATTTTTCAAAATCTTGTAGCTTAAATGGTTTAACTTTCAGATGCTGAAAATTCCTCAGGTAGAAGAGTTAAGCTTTTGTTTGCAATTCTGGCAGAATGGGCCATCTGTCTCTCTCAACCATTTCCCTCTATAAAGTATGATATGAAAGCTCCTGCATCTACACTGGCACAGAAGGCAAACAAGATTTTTCTTTCTGAGACTTAGGTTTCTTAAAAATACTGAAGGAGAGGGATAAAAGTGGAGAGTAGAAATGGCTTGAGAAAAAACATGTTCTAAATATTTAAGCCTTGTGTTATTCAGAGCAGAAGCAGGGACTTTAATCCCCTCTTATGTTAAAACCATACAAAGGTCCCTGCTTGCTTAACACAATCCTCATACACAGTTGTTTAATAGCTGTAAAAAGGAAAATTCTCCCGGGTGTCTTAAGAATCAGAAGTGTTCACTGGCCCAAAAATCTCTGAGCTTCTGAATTTAGATCGGCTCTTTTTTTTTGCTAATAAAAAGAAGTACAACCCCAAGAAATGAGCTACCCCATGGGTTTCCAGGTGTCCTTCTGCTTCCAGCTACCAGCCACTGTCTTGTTACTGAAGGGCGTTCCCTTGTAGTGAATTTATTACTTGAAGACTCTGGATTACTCCTTAAAAGTTTGTGTCAATCCCAGGAGCCTGTGAACTGGTGGCTAAGAAACTGTGCCCTAGGTTTTTTCTGTTTATCCTGGAATCCTATCCCAGGCTGTTCCAAGCCCCATCCAACTTGGCCTTGGACACTTTCAGGGATCCAGGGGCAGCCACAGCTTCTCTGGGCACCCTGTGCCAAGGCCTCACCACTGTCACAGACAGGAACTTCTTCCTAATAAAGGTGTTTGTCAAATCTGTTTTTAGAATCCTGCAGCAAAGGAAGTCTCACCACCTTTCTGGATTGAGAGATTCATCATTTGGGTTTAACCAGGTTTTCTTTGCTCGTATTTAAGTACTTTGAGACTTTTTCTCTGTCCTTAGTAGAGTCATCACAGAGGACTGGTGATTGCCAGCATCCTTGTAATCTTCTAAGCATTTGAAGAAGGTTGTAGTCATATAAATTTTCTTGTATTATGCTTTTTTTTGGTCATGAATCATGCTTCCTAATAATTTTGTTATTCTAGATGGTTCCTTTAGACCAGTTGGTTTATAATTTTATGGCAGTATAGCGCTCCAAAATGGCTTTTTGAAGCCCTAATAGAGCAAAAGAAAGAGAATTCAGCTTTTTGGTGAGTGCATCACAGCCTGAGAATTGTCTTTATCAACATCATGTTGCATTCATTTGCTTAGTGGTATAATTACTGTATCATGTCTTGAGATTCACCATCTAGTCCTTAGTCTATTTGGGCATCCCAAATGGGTTATTTTCATGAGAAAGTTTGGGGGTTTGGTTGCTTTGTTTTGTTTCACATTAAATTTAGTTTCTTTGATTTCAGAGTGCTTCCTTCATCTGTGATTTTGAATTCTGTTCTCGTACCCCAGAGTGTTCACAGTTTGTCCTAGCTTGGAGCTGTGCAAAAGTTTAGGAATATATTCTATATTTCAGCATTGAAGCCTTTGGCAAAACTAAGAACAGAAGTAGGGCCCTGTTTGAAATGGCTTTCCTTATTAAGGCAGCTTAGTGTGTCTTGGAACAGGCTACCCCATGGGAAGCAGAGGGAATTTTGGTGCAAGGGTGGAAAACATTGATTTGTCCCTCGATAAAGTTGGACCAATGATCAACTTGACTTGTGACTGGTGATGTTACCTATCTCTTAGCCCTTTTTGCCCATGTAGTTGGAGAATAATTCATTGTTTATTTGCATTTGACATTTTGAAGAGCAGTGAAAGTGGTCAGCACGAGCTACACCAGTGAGGGAGTTTCACCAAAGTTGAGTGAGCAGCACTGCTGCCAGAGCAGAGCCCAGTGCCAACACCAAACAGGCCTTGCCAATAGCAGGACCTGGCATTTCACACCTGAAGTCCTTTTTCCTGGAATCTGCTGGTGCTGCTGGTGAATCACAGAGGTAGGAAGGGACATTTCCTTTTTAAAATCTATCAGACTATCGCTAAGCTGTTACAAAAGGCACTGTGTTAATTTAGGTCAGCCCAAGTTCACTGTTAACATTTTTCCTTCCGTAGTGATTAACAGAGTGGGTTTTCCCCCACCAGATCAAACTTTGAACTATTGATTTCTGCACAACGCGAGTTATGTTTCCAATATTTTTTGTTGCCTGGCTTTATTTGTGCCATTGGATTTTGCTCTTTCCCAGTCAAGCGTGCTGGACCATCCGCAGGCACTGGAATGATTTGGATGGCACAAATTCAGTGCTGCTGTGGATTGAGTGTGCAGGTGCTGCCTGCTGGTACCTGAACACGGGGATGGATGTGTCCATTACATGTTCTGTGCAGACTGTTTCTGTGTGTCCTGCTCAGTGAGGCTGAGGCACAGCAAGGAACTTGTTTTTGTGAAGTCAGGAGGTGGGTTTCTCCTGAAGTGATATGAAATGACCAGCTAGAATGTCTTTGTGGGAGAAAAAATTACTTGAGAATATTGGACTAGTTCTTGCAGCTGCATATTTATGAGATTGCTGAATTATTTTAAAACCTTATATAATGTTATAGTCGAAGATTTACTGCAAACTTATATATTTACTTCTATTTCTTTTAGTCCTAATATCTCATGACACTATTTCCTTCAACTCTCTCTTCACACAGATAGATTTTGGTCTTTAATTAAAATACCATCATATTTTGACAACACTTCCAAGTAAGAACCCATCATTTTATTTTTACTTTTGTTTATACTGAGCATTTGCGAAATACTTAATTATACACTTTGTATGGCTTCCCCAGTTCTAACAGAAAATCTCTTTTGTCCTGTCTCTCTTTCAATACAAAAATGCAACTAAGATTATTCAAATAACCCTATTCACTGGAATGACTATGATTAGCAATGTGATGAGAATCTAATCATAAGAAATATGCTAATGTTTAATTTATTTTTACTGAGCTACTTCGAGGGTCTAAAAGGCAATTTATATGCATTAGTAATAATAATGATGAATTAATAGATAAACTCATGATGAATTTATAGATAGATAATATAGATAGATATATTATAGATGTTTCCAAAAGTCCTCTTTGGCAGTGGAGGTGGACTGCGCTTTGAGCTATATCAGTGCTCATGATACATTTTCATAGGTTTAGGTGCCAGTTACTGAGTCAACATAACTAAGTCTCAATTTTCCAAATGTCCAGCTCTGTTCCCATTTTAGACCCCTCTCTGGGAAGGTGATGTCTCTATCCTGCTGCCAACCAGTGCCTTCCATGGTGAGTATTAGCAGTTTCCTGTTCACGTCTTGATATGGAGAGGAAGGAGCAGGGAGCCAGGAGAGTGAGAGCTCAGAGGATCCAGGGACAGGATCCCAGGCTAGAGAGGCAAAAAGTAGGAGAAGACACAGACTATAAAGCTGTAGCCCAAGTTTAGGGTGCACAGTAGGAAGAAAGGCTGTGATGCTGAGGTGCCCTATTTGGGAAGGGAAGGATGAAAGACTCATCTCTCTGTGTAAACCCACTAACTCAGAAGGCACTTTAAACACTTGATCTTCATGGCAAACACAGAAAAAAGTTACCAATAGGAGTTTTTTTCTATTGCTTAATTCATTCACAAATACCTCCTATGATGACTGATAGAGGAGATAGAAATTTAAAATTTATCCAAATAAACAGAACAGCTGCAGCATTTCAGATGGTGTCAGTCATGTGGTTGGAAGGCCTAAACCTTTGTATTTTAGATCAGAAATAAACTCTGAGCTATAGGAGCCTCAGCGGGAGTTTGGGTGGCTTTGGGAGAAGCTGTTAACTTCTTTTCACATCTTGCTCAGGATGTGCACACACACACAGAAACAGCTGTGCACACACCCTCATTTCTGAAGTTGTTTGCATTCTGTTCCTAAAACTGTCTGTCCTTCTCTTGTCCAGAAGTTCTTCTTGCTGAAGTTCTCAATCTCTCCACGTTAACTCTTCACAAAAGCTGTGCTGAGAGAGTCATTACATATGTTGATAGAGATTGTAAAATAGTTCAGGAATGAAAAACTGGCATTTGGCCCTCTGGGTTTTCTGAAGCATCTGGGAGAAGATGGTGAGAAGAGACCAGACCTTTGAGCTGCTTCCGGGCTTGGAAGCCCAATGAAATGGGATTTATCAGATGGCCTACATCTTTTTGAGATCTAGAGGAATGACTTTCAGGAAGAGCACCTAGGAGGTGGTCCCTGAGATACTTGCAATCAAAGCTGTCTGTGATACCTGGGAGGTGGGGGTATGTTCCAAGGATGAGGGGTTTCTGTTTTCCCTGCAGATCCCAGGGATAGCACTGTATGTGTTCACTGTGAGTGGGATGTGCTAAAGAGGAACTCACATCACGGCATTTCTTGCAGTCTTGAGATGGAGCAGATCCTGATGTTTTCTGGAAATTTTTTAAGATGACTGCCATACATCCAGTGGAAACAAGCAATCAGCTTTTGTGTTTCAGACTTGTTTCCTCCTTGCTACGTATGAAGATGGTATGAAGTGGCTGGTCATATGTAGGATTATTGGGGTCTCCCTGTTGGAAGTGGTCTGAACTGGTAGGAATAAGCTGTCTCCTGTGAAACGACAGAGAAGATAAAAGCACTGGAAAAGATAACTCCAGCTGGGAAAGACTGTATCTCAGAGTACAACAGTGTTGCTTCCTTTGGGTACAGGAACTACCGCAGCTGCCACTGAACAGGCAGCCCAGAACTCCTCCTAAACATGTTTTCCAGCATTTTTTCCTTTCAGTGGCACTTAACTGACTTAGGAAAGTTGTCTGAGGTAATATTTGGCATAGTTCCTTTTTTTGTTGTTTTAGTTCACAAAAGCAATCTCTAGGAAAATGGAGCAGCTCCTTTGGCAGGAGGGTGTGTTTGGAGCTGCTTGGAAGGAGGCAGTAGTGAGAACACCCCCTTATCAGGCGCTCCTTATCATCATTGGCCATTATATTCGCTTAAACTTGCTGTTAAATTGTGCACTCATGATGTTCCTGTGCTGATGTGCTTTTGATTTCCCTGTCAGTTCTCTGGAGAGCAGCCTGTGATGATTCCACTGCAGCCTTGCTGGAGGGGCTGTGTGGAGTTTCTCAAGTAACTGCACTGCAGGAAGGAAATCACAGAGTCATGGAGTGGTTTGGCTGCGAAGCGATCTTAAAGCTCACCTTGTCCGACACCCTGCCATGGGCAGGGACACCTTCCACTATCCCAGCTTGCTCCAAGCCCCGTCCAACCTGGCCTTGGACACTTCCAGGGATCCAGGGGCAGCCACAGCTTCTCTGGGCACCCTGTGCCAGGGCCTGCCCACCCTCCCAGGGAACAATTCCTTCCCAATATCTCATCTATCCCTGCCCTCTGGCAGTGGGAAGCCATTCCCTGTGTCCTGTCCCTCCATCCCTTATCCCAAGTCCCTCTCCCGCTCTCTTGGATCTCTCTAGGCACTGGAAGGGGCTCTAAGGCCTCCCCGAGCCTTCTCCAGACTGAACACCCCCAGCTCTCCCAGTCTGTCAACAGCTGGAACCTCTCAGAGCTGGTGTTTGCCATCTTTGTGTTCTTGGGACATTTGGGTGCCTGTTGGTCTGGCCTGAGTTGAGTCTTTATTTTGTGTTTTGCTCTATGCTCCATCAACATTGATCCTTGGAAAAAACCCATCTTGTTTGTAAGAAGTGAGGTTTTAATATATGTCCAGGCAGAAATGTCCAATTAGTTCTGGGAGCAGGTCAGGTATTACAGGTCTTGAGCAGAAGGAATGGAACAAGTATTTCACTGCTGGGATTATTCTCAGGATGGCTCAGAAGAAAAACAAGCATAAACCTTCACACTGCGATTGTTGACTAAATACTGGAAAGGAAGAGGTCAGAAGCAGACATAGGTATTCATCAGAATTTTCAGTCATATTTCACTTGCCAAATTATTATATCTCATGAAATTCAGCCTCATTTTGCCCCTGGCTCTGTCCCCCATGTTTGCTGATAGATGATGGGGTAGCAGATTGTTAGCATTTTTCAGATGTTTGTGTTAGCAAGCCTGAGACCTGTCTGAAAACTTTGTGGTTTGTTTTTTTCCTGTTTTGGGTTTTTTTTTTTGTTTTTTGTTTTTTGTTTTTTGTTTTTTTGTTTTTTGTTTTTTGTTTTTTGTTTTTTGTTTTTTTATTGATAGTCAGAATCTCCTGAGAGTTTTCTGGGATTTCAAATGCTTTTAGAACTGCTTCTGTCTCCTTGCTCTGGTTGTCGAGCCTGCCTTGCCTCTCAATTGCCTGACACAAGAGGCAGCTCAGGATTTTAATACCAGCTGTCAGCAAGAGGCTGGAGAGCAGCATGTTAGAGTACCAAGAAATGTAGATTCTTCAAATGTCTTTTCATTACGAATTCTTCAAATGGAGCTTCTGACCTTCAGGGAGAAAAGGGGAAGAAAGTGTCACCTGACAGCACAGGTATGGAAACCTTCTG
Organism: Cnemophilus loriae; assembly: GCA_013397755.1. Lineage (NCBI taxonomy): Eukaryota > Metazoa > Chordata > Aves > Passeriformes > Corvidae > Cnemophilus > Cnemophilus loriae. Next base: position 48,443 of record VZTF01005113.1, read on the forward strand.
AAGGACCAGTCAGAAATGACACTTGGGAAAAACTGGATACGTAACTGGCAGAGACAATTATGGGCAGGATGTGTATATACGTGGAAGGAGTGGGCTTAGAGTCAACCACTTTTTTCAGTGGTTTCCTGTCTTTAAAGTCACAGAAACACACATAACAGGAAAATATGGATTTTTAAAAATATGTCTAGAACTGATTTGTAAGCGTAATTTTATCTGACTTAGTGTTCTGTTAGAGTTACAGAAGTGGCTGAATTTCAGCTTTAAAAATCTCTACATGTTATGCTATCTCCAAATGACTAAATGCTGCTGTTCTTATCAATTCTGTGACTTGTATAACTCTTGGTGGCTGAACTTGACCATGGTTTGAGTCTTGTCTCTGAGGTGCTCCATTCCTGGCTTGGCTTCATATTTTTATTTTAAATTATGGAAGCTTTACTTGATGAGGGATTGTAAAGTATTCAGTGTTCTTCCACAAACTGGTACTAAATGAATTCAATTACAACCTCTTCCAAAAGAAGTGGCAGAGTTATGTGGTTTCATATATAAGGAGACAAAGCCCTTCTGTTGGTGTATTTACAAAAACAATCTGGAGGGAAGAGGGAAAGTTTAGGCTTTTAACAGACAACACCAGACATCTGCATGATTACACATTTCAAAGCCTACATCTGTCCAGAAAAAAATAATTCTGTTTGAAGGGAAAAACAACATGTATTTTAAAGTTCTACCCTACAGTCCTCTAGGTGTAGGGCTTCCACAGAGGCACAGTTTTTCAATATGCTTTGCTACTGTGAATCATTTTATGGCTGATGTGACTAGTGTCCATGAATTCCTGGGAGCTGTGCTTGGGCCGGAGGCAATGGGATGACTCTCTTTGCCTGAATGCTGCATTTACTCTGGCAAAGCCCAAGCCAAAATGGACAACTGTATCCCACTGAGAGTGAGATTGCTCTAAAGCTTTACAGGGGCTGTGAGAGATGACTGAGAGTCACAGAAGTTGACTTCAATAAATGCTGGTTTTAGAACCACCACAAAAAAACCCAGCCTGTGATTTGTGATGCTGATTATTGCATGAGTATTCACATGAGCCATGTTTGTAGATGTTCCTCCTGCTGCTGAGGCTGTGAGAGCCCAGCACTAGGCAGGAAAGTCCTGTCAGCTGATGTTTCACAGGAATTCATCAGCGGAGTTCTGGCACTCTGCTGTCACACATAGACCCTAACATCCCCAGAGTGCTGCTGAGTAGAGGTTTGGGATTTAGCAGCCCTGGATATCATCACAGTGTCACAACCAAGGCTTGGTAGCATGACTTCTAGCAGGAAAGGACAGAAGGCGTCTTTAAAGCAAGATGAGATGGAAATGAGATGAAATCACCTATAGATCTTTGCTTCTGTGAGTTATTCCTGGATAATGTGCATGAACATGGGATAAATTTTCCATAAACAAATTCCTCTGTTCTTGTGTGTGGCTTAAACTTCTTTTGTGCTTGGGTAGGAAATAAAGTGGTAACAAGTATGTTGTCTGTTACTGTGGAAGGGGCCAAAAACATTTTTTGCTTGCCAGGAGAGTGTGTTCAGTGGCTTAATCAAGGTTTCAGTTCAGCCCGTGGAGTGTCTCTGCAGAGGCCTGTGCAGCCCCTCCCAGCACAGGGTAATACATCACTAAGATGAAATCCTGAAAGTTAAACAAAGGAACAAAAAGCCCACCACCACCAATCTCTGAAGTCATGAGGCACCAATTTTAGTATCTCCAGAAGGTGTTTTGTGCTCCCTCTGTGCTGCTGTCCTGATCCTTTCCCACAGTGCCACACGTTCTCGTTGTGTCCCAGCTGAAGCCCTAGTTTCCAGCACACAAATGTGTGTTCCTCGGAAGTGCATGCGTGGTGTCCTCATTCCAGCCTGGGAGGCAGGGAGGGACAATATCTTGTACTTGGCATTCCACTTCCCTGGCCAAAGCTTTTGTCTCTCTCCCACAGAATGCTGCAGCAGTACACAGGAATGGGGCAGGAGATGGATGTGTAATCCTTGGGGGGGGCAGTGGAAGGATCTGTGTGAGAGTAGACAGGAAGAGGATGAGAAGGATCTCTTTATCTGAGCTGTTCAAAGTGGAGAAGCAGCACCTGTTCTGGAAGCTCCAGCAGAGAAAGATCTTCATCTCTTTTGTGGAGCAGGAGATCAGTGAGGGACAGAGACCACAATGAGAGTCAAGGAAAAAGCTATGACTCTTCCCAAAAGATATCTTTCCTGTGATCCAGGGTGATTTCAGCACCCTTTTGTGGCTGGCTGTGAATATCATGAAGACTCTAAGACACATGTCACTCAAGTAGTACATGCAGACAGAAGAGCTTGATCCCATGCCTGCTGTTCATTTGGTTTCCAAATAAGAACCGTGCCTGGTAGCAGCAAAGCTGTGCTGTGACAGGTCCTTTCCCCACCATCTCACTCATACCTCACCCACGTAATGAAGCAGGATTTGGGTCAAGTGTTTATGAAGTCAGTCATCCATATGGATTGGATGTCTGGGGGAACATGAATGTTTAATCAGACATTTGTTAGCAAGCTAAAGAGGCGACGTTGTGCCAAGCACTGAGCTGTCGGAACATTCCCTGCCTGCTATCACTATGGCAACAGCCAACAAATGCCTGCTTGGGTTATGTTAGCATTGGAGCTGAAGGAAAACCTCCAAGCCGTAAGTTCTGAACATCACTGGCTGGGCTGGAACCAAAGAAGGTACTACCATTTTCCAAACCTCTTTGTCTGCCTGAGTGATAGGTTTCTTCAGGAGCTCTGTCAGTCATCAAGGAGCAGAAATGGATACCACGTCCATCGAGCACATGGACTGAATTTAAATTGCAGTTGCTGGGCAAAAATATTCAGCTTTTCTCAAGTTTGCCCAAATATGTTCATTAAAAACTTAGTGAAGCATATATATATTTCAAATAGCAAAATATTCTGAGCCAAGTGCATCTTCTGAGGAATACATCGCTTGCAATGTTAACTTGGCTGGCTCCGCTGCTAGAGAGAATAACAGCCAGGCTAGCCACCATAGAAAGTCTGTTTCTGCTCGGCTCCTTGAGAATTCCCTCATTTTCAGAATGGCAGTATTTCATGGTGTGTCCTAACAGGCTTCGGAACAGGCTTGTCTTAGGGATTCCTCTGGCAGAGCCCTGCTTTCTCTAAGGGAACCTTATTTTCCATATAACCCAGCTCCCAGTTTAAAATCACACAGGGGATCTTGCACTAGTGCCTTTTCAGTCAATGCCTTATTCTTTACTCTCTCATCCTCTGAGTAACTCTTTAGAAGAGGCTCAGGCAGAACCTTTCAGAGGAGGTATTAAAGAAGGAAGATAATTCCCAGTGGCCTCCCTGTCCTCCTTCCTCACCAAAGATCTGTGCTGGGTAAGAAGCTGAAGCTTGATGAATGATTCCATCTCCTCCCACATCTGCAATCTGCCTTTCCACTTTGTTCTTGAGAAGAGTCTGGGGAAACACACAGGCTTTAGGAGCCTTGTCTCCCTGAGATGAGGGGGCAGTTGAAGGATCAGAGCCAGCTGGGTAAGATCTGCTGGGTCTGGTGTAAAGCTGGCAGGTGAAGCAGAGTCACCTGGGCCACCAGCAGATGTGGTTTTGGACTCTGTCTATGTCTCTGTCTCTCACTGTGGCTTGTGAAGCTCTGAATGATTCACATAATCTGCAGCACACAAAACTGCAAAAATTATCAGAGGAAGCTTATTTTCAAATTTATGTTGCCTGTGGATTAATGAGACTGAGGAATCTGGCAGACGTACCTAAAGACTTTTAACTATTTTATTTTAAATAACTCTGAAGATTTATTCCTCTGGTCGTACCTTAGTACACGGAATTCTGTCTCTGGAAGGAAATGAATGGGTAGTATTTTATTGCCAGATTATACTGTTTTAGAAAATTCTGTGTCATAACCTGTCCTGGCAGGATTCTGAGACTAAGGGGCTACTTTCTGTCTTATAAGCAGGATAGGTAGGCACAAGATCTTGGAGCCCTGCACTGTCAGAGAACGACTGGTGCACTGGCAGGAGAGCTGTGAAGGCATTCAAGTGCCATACGTATTTTATATCCTCTATCTTGGACACTTTGGGTTAATTGAATATTAGTTATTTTCTTAGACTGTACTGCAACCCTCATTCTTTCAACAAAACCCCTCAGTAGATTTGTACAGTATCGAAGCACTGATAATCTATTCAGAAAAGCAGAAGATGAGATTAAATGGAAGTGGGGTTGTGCAGACAATTTATCAGCCTGTTTCAAATACTCCCTGCGCGGTTTCTTGCCAAGGTCCTGTGCAGCTGAGAGGATCCTGTGTGCCAGCCATGGTGATTGCAGGTTACATGCACTGCTGTAGTCTTGTGGCTTTTAAATGGTCAAGAGGCAACTGTGGTCCTTGCTTGATATTAGGCTGGTGCAGTAGGACTTGTGGAAGAAAAGACATGAAGAAGCTGGGAAGTCATCTTGGTACAAGAGAAATGAAAAATATATATACTTCATCTGTAAAGAGGAGGCAAACTGCCCTTTTAAGTAAATTAAAATTAAAAAGCCCACTGTTGAGTACTACTGATTGCATAGTTGACACGGTTTAAAATGACTGCATGCTCTTTAAAATGCCTCTTAAAAAAGAAAAACTTATGGAAAATAAATTTAATAGTGCTTTAAGTACTTATTTTGCCAGGGGATAACAATGTTCAGCCACAGATAACAATGTTCAGTCACAATGTTAAAACGCCCGTAGTTAAATAAAGACCTGTTCTGTTTCCATGGGAGTAAACTGACTTTTTTTTCATTGCTATAACCTGAAATTGCTGCATTTTTCAGAAGTAACTTCAAAATGAGCTGTTGGTACACAGCCCTTTGAAAAATAAGGCTGATTACTTGATTGCCTACATTTTGGCCCCCATATTGAACACCCCTGCTGTATCATTCTAACCACTAAAGACAATAATTCACAGAGGACATCACTCAGACAGTACAAAGCAATTCAAAGCTGCGTCTCAGGGGAAAACAATTTCTTGTTATTTTCATGAAAACTTGATGATGATAGCAAGTGGTTTGTGAAAAGTGGCCATGGAAAACACTTCACAGCATTCTCACCAAAATTTGAAAAGTTCTGATCTATGGCCAGTGTAGCAAGTTCCAACCTCCTTTTGATATGGCAGTTTGAATGCTGAGGTGATCGAAGAGGAGTTCCTTTATTTGCATCTGCATGTTTGTGTGGACTTATTGTACCTCTTCATGAAAGGTGGAAAATAAAATGGCTATATTGTTGGTTTTGGAAGACATGACTGAAAATCATTTTGTGCTTTTCAGGTGGATAAGGCTCAAACCCTTGTGTTGCGTTTTTTAAATCAGTATCTGTCTGTCTGTCTTGAGAGATTGGGAACTGCTTAGATGAATTTGTTCCATCCTGGTCAGACCACTGCTGTACTGGTTCCTGTGTTGATGGAGTCGCCCAGCTTGGGTGCAGCTGCTGCACTGTCCCTCTGAATTTGGGGTTAATGGAACAGGGAACCCCCTCAGCCATCACAAAGAACCCAGTGTAAAGAACCTGATTTTTAAGGAAGTGCCTCTAGCTGTGGTTGGGCTATCCTGACACCCAGCCAGTGTATTTTAGGAGGGAAGCAGAGTCCAGTCAAATGTGACAGAAGGTGTTCCATAGATCTGGTGGCATTAAACCCCTTGCAGAAGTTCAGGGAAGTTTGTTGTTGGTGCCACACAGAAGAGTGGTGATGACCAGGTACAAAACCCTTGATGCTGCATAAAATCCTCATGAGAATTCCTGTACATGGAGGGAACACAGGGAGAAGAGAATAACTGTAAATACATGATTTGTGGACTTATATTTTTGACAGACATGTCAGATTTACATTGAAAATACATTTGGCTGTTGGTCTGGGAACATGAGACGTGTCTATTCGGCTGCACACAACTCTCACGTGATGGCTATGTACTCATACTCTGATGGCTATGACAGCATTAAAACTGAAAGCTGAAGAACGATCAGAAGCGTTTGTTTTTTCACTCCGATCCACGCATTGAATAAAACAGAAATTGGTGCATCATTTCACTGATGTGAAGTTCTGTTGTCTTTCTCTTGGTTACTCTGCTGGTGCTGTGATCCAGCCTGGCCTTCCCTCCTGGCCGTGACCGAGGGCTGAATTGGTGTTTTCTGACTGACACTTGGGTACCCTCTGCCTTATCCCTACTCCTAGAACATTGTGGTTACTGTGTCCTGGCCTGATGCTCAGTCTGTTTGAGAGACAAAACATGAGGTGTCAGAGAGAAAAGGGAGAGTAGACGAGGAGAAGATGCAAGAGATGGAGGAGAGGAAGTAAAGGGTTTTAGCACAACTACCAGGGAACTGGAAAACTCTTGTCAAGAAATTCACCATCAAAACCACAGACGGAGGCAACAGCCTGACAGACAACTTTCTCCAGGAATAAAACTTCCAAGAGCACATGTGTTACATCCTTAAGCTTCGGAGACTAATTGCAATCGTAAATGGAAAACAAGTCAATCAAGAAACTTTAATTGCTCTTTAGTTATTATGTTTTGGGGCCCGTTCCATTCCTAATGAAAATTTTCATAGAATCCCGGTGTGATATGACTGCTGTATTAGCTATTAGTTCTACTTAATACCGAAAGTCACACATCACCAAAGCAGAGGGTTGAAGTGGATGTTGAGTATGTTTCTTACACTCTGTGTTGGTCATACTTTGTAATTCCGGACTGTTCATTGTAATACCTAGTGCAGAGTTTGTGTTTTCATTAAGCTCCTGTTCCTGCCAGGGTGTTGCTGCTGCTGGATCTGTTTTACATCTTGCTGCACAGTTCAGAGTGATGGCTGGGGAACACTTGCAGCCTTTTGCATTTCATCAAATTTTTAATGGATTCTGTTCAGACGGCTGACCACTCCATCACAGGCAAATGATAGCATTCTCCAAAGACTTTTTAAATTAAATAGGATTGATTAGTGACAGGGCAAAATGTAAATGGCTGTCAGGACTTTTTTAAGTGTAGTACACTTAAACTTAGTGTCTGACTTGAATAAGAGCAAAAATTATAGATGTGACTTGAGTCACCATTAACTATTTCTATTAGGTATTAAATTGACTATTAAGCAGTACTCTATCGTTTTATGTAATAGACACCTCAACCATTTGTTTTGGTGCATCTTCTGTATTTTATAAAACCGTTTTTCTACATTTACATGTCACTCACCAATAAATGAGGTTCGTCCCTGGGAAACCTAAGTAGGAGGCTGAGAGGTCATGGCTCATTATTATGCTTTTAGGAGACAGTTCTGCTGGGGTGAATCAGCCTGGCGTGGGGGGAAGGTGTGTGAAAAACCCTGGTGGGTGGGGGGTGAGGTGTTTTAGGTCCTTTCTAGGTTGCAAGTGTTTCATTGACGATGTTTGTTTGCAGGTGTGATTCTTTCAGGTGGAAAAAGTTAAGTGCTTTTCTGTTGTGACCGTGGCTTGTTTGGAGATACTGAATATTCTACTCATTCACCTCTCTAGTACAATTGCTTTACATCCATGTGAATCTGTTTTTATTAAGGTTCTTCTTTTCCTTTATACACCTGAACATTGTTTAATGTGTTCCAGCATTTCCTATCATTTTAATTAAGCACTTTTTATTCAAGGAGCTTCCTTTGCAGTCCTCAAGCCTCCCTCTCCACATGGGTGCCTGTCAGTTTGGGGACTGCTCTGCATTTACACCACATAAAGAAAGGTATCTAGCTGGTGATGTTTGGTTTGTTTTACTCTTCCTTTTGTATCACTGCCCAGGAAGCTTCTCAAACCTGTTCTTTTGATCTGCTGTTGCTCTTAAATTCTGTCCTCAGATTCATATGTACTGCTTCAGCTGAGAGCCAGAAAAACCCACCACATGTATCAGACACCGAGAGTGGGGCCTAGGAAGGGTCTTTTTGGAGCTGTTTCATTAACACACTTTTTGTAGTGTTCAACCATGATGCAACACCGTGCCACTGACCAGACACATGGCCAGTGCTGCACAGACTTCCTGGGTCAGTCTTACTGGTGCAGAATTTTGGGAGCTGAGAACAAAAATGTCTCCTTCATAGGAAGTAGTTAAATGTAATTTTGTTTGCATCTTCTCTAAATGCTTAAAAGACAGTGGAACAAAATGAAATGGTCTGAAAATATTTTTATTCCTGTAGTATCGTGCACAGGGACACTGGGAAATGACCTGACTTGGAAATCCTAGGAAAGATGCTTCTTTTGAGAGTTTTCTAATAACAAGGATGATTATTAGGTGTGATGCTGTAATCACATTTCCTGCTATAAATCAAAGTTCCCCTGCTTTTATTCTTCATCTAATGCAAAGTCTGTTGGGACAACCAGGTTGATCTTTCCCCTTCCCACCCTTTCCTGGGGCTTGAGATGTGACCATACCTCCAGACAAAAGGTCCAGCAGTCTGAAGAGGGTGGGTGCATATGAAAAGCTCCTTCCTACAGGGTGACATGCAGAAATACAGGGAATCACCGAGTTCCTTAGGCAGGCTTCCATGAAGCTGGACTGCATTTGGCCTCTGTTGGGATGTGCTGTTAAGCTGCTAGAACTAAGTACTGGCTTCATCTACACAGTGACTTCTCATGGCCCATACTTGAATTTGAGTTAACCATTTAAGTTAACTTGAATTCTAAGTCTACTCTGTAGATAACACTTTGGGAAAAGAACCCCCCAGCTGTCCCATGGAGGGAGCTGTACTAGGAATAAGCATGAATACTGGTTGGTGTAAATAAAGCTGCCACCATCTCCACGTGTGAAGTACTGTCACACAGTTTATGGCATATAACAAATTTTAAAAGATGCTTTCAACTATTGAACCAAACCAAAGTTTCTCTTAGCAGACTCTGCCTTTTGTCATAGAGTGGGAAAACGGACCTGAAGAAGAGTTGCACAGTTGGAGCAGAGAATGGGAAATATATGTTGTGAAGGGACTCACTGGTGAGCCAAGGAACCCTAAATTAGTTCAGCATAATTGTGTCTGGGGACAGGAAAGAGCACTGTCCCTGGATGTTCTTTGGTGGAGGATGTATGTGGATTTATCCTACCAATGCTGACTGCAAATAACAGTGAAGAGAAGTCTGCTGTTAGGATCAGATTACTTTATTCCCTAATACATTTTAAAATGCTTAGACAGATTGAGCCCATTCTAAGTATCAGGATACAAGGATGGATCCCTGGGGCACAAGGAGATTAAGGGTTTCTTTTCCTGCCTAAGAGTCAAAATACGAATGCAACACAATGAAAACTTGTTTAGCTCACAAAAGGATTACAGGGTGTTCCAGAGATTTTAATCCATAGAGGATTCCTAATTACTATAATAATGATTTTTCTTGCAATAGTTCATAAATCTTTGCTGAGCAAAAAGGGAAAGTGTCTTGAATGCAAAGAAATTCAAAAGATTAAGTTTAGGTTACTTCATAATTAACCTATAAGTGATCGCATAGTTGATAAAAAGGCCTGCTCAATCGTGCAGGTAAGTCAGTAACTGTAGGGAAGGAAATTTGTGGAGCAAACTTTTTGGAAGGTTTGTTTTAGTGCAGACTCAGTGACTGAGGGTAAATTCTGACTTGTGTAGAATGAGGAGTGGTGTGGGGGCTGCATTCTACAGACCAGCCTTTTCTACCTTCCTGTTAATATAATTTAAAGGTACAGTTTATAAGTGACGTTAAGTGATAACGCTGCCAGGTTCTGCAGTTCCTGTGGATTCATGCCAAAACCCCAGACAAGAATTTGAATCAGCTTACAAGGGCGATATAGTTTTTGTTGCTTTGTTTGGTTTTTAAAACAGAAAAAACCCAAACCAAACCACCTATACAACTGACTACACAGTGTCTCCAAAACACTGTTACAGAGGAAGACCCCCACAGTGAGTTAATCTAACATCAGAAGGGATGAAGCCTACCATAAGTTGCCTATTCTGCCACTTCCCCAGACAGAATCTCCCTTTTATTGCTTACAGCCACTTCAGCCTCTCGTGTGTCCTGTATTATACTGCAGATCTTCCCAGATGCTTTTTGATACTACTTATTGAATTATGAAATCCTTTTGTTCTGAGAAAAAACAACTAAAGGAATAGAAATATATAATATTATCAGTTTTTACACTAAGTAGTGGGATGTAAGATGAGAAGTATTTCTTGTTTCTGAAGATTAGCCAGCCTCTAATTATTTGACTTGGAGAAGAAAGATCTTTATGAAGTAGGTAATTTTAAAACTGCATGATTTCCTGGGTCTTCAATACTGCCTGCATTTGGAGAGAAGATATGTGAACTGCATTGACAATTTCTATATAACTTGTTTTTAAACATTTTGTAACTTCAGAATATTATTTCAAGATTTAATCCATGCAGTTATTTGCATAAAGTATCTGTCCTATAATAGGTAGATTATTTTAGTATTTAAATTTTTAGATAGAAACAGTTTTGATGTGGGTTTAACATACATGCCAGTATTTTTATTTGTATTTTTGTGAGCAAACTCAAAGGTAGGAGATTGTTGTAGGTCTTGGAATCAACAATAAAATTCACTTTTGCACCTATTTCCAGTAGATTTCCATCTTTTTTGAGTGTTCAAGTATAAATAATAATCACATACCTTAAGGGAGCCTGCAAGAAAGATGGAGAGATCATTTACAGTAAAGAGATGCAGTACCAGAGGACAGGGTTAGATGGGATATTGGGAAGGAATTGTTCCCTGGGAGGGTGGGGAGGCCCTGGCACAGGGTGCCCACAGAAGCTGTGGCTGTCCCTGGAAGTGTCCAAGGCCAGGTTGGACAGGGCTTGGAGCAGCCTGGGATAGTGGAAGGTGTCCCGGTCCATGGGGTGGGAAGGATATGGTCTTTAACATCCCTTCCAACCCAAACCCTCTGGGACTGTAGCACCATGATTCTATAATTTGATTTCTTAGAAGGATATATTTTAAATCTGAGCATAGCTGAGATTTTAGGTTCAAATGGAGTAATGGAATATAATTCCGGAGTTATCGATTTTCTTCCTACCTCCATTTTCCGACCTACCCAGCACTGTCCTGTTGCCTGGTTCTGCCCTTTCCCTCTATCCTGGAGAGTGCCTGGACAGTTGGATTCAGTCACCAGCCTTGTGGGAAAGCCTCAGGCAGCAGCTGTGACAGACATAAAGTGAATTGTAGCACAATGCTAAAAGTATTTATCAGGTACTTTGTAAACATCTTTGTAAATGGCCACAAACAGTGAGTTTGCTCTCCCTCCCCTTTGTCTCAGGGCAGGAATCTGCACAGAGGGAGCTGCTCTGTCCAAAGGGAAGGGCTGGCAGACTTAGCAGGACTTCAGACCAGGCCACAAACACTGTATAATCGTGGTATAACGGAATTTCTCATGGTGAATTCCCGTGTTTTCTCTGTGTCGTGGTTTAACACTGGCCCAACGCCAGGCACCCACGAGAGTCGCTCGTTCACCAACCCTCCCCAGCCCGCTCCCCCCCGCCACCCCGCTACAGCTGGGCAGAGGAGGGAGAAAGGGAAAAAATATTAACTAAGACTTCATTAGTGAGATAAGGACCGGGAGAAATATTTCAAGGGCAAAGCAGGCTCAGCTTAAGGTTGCAAAGTGAAATTTATTACTAACAGAATCAGGGGAGGATAACGAGAAGTAAAATAAGCCCTTAAAACACGGTTTCCTCCCCAGCCCCTCCCTCCTTCCCACCGACAGTGCAGGGAGACAGGGTGTGGGGGTTTTGGTCAGTTCACCGAGATTTTCTTCTGCTGCTCTGGGAGAGGAGTCCTTCCCCTGTGAGGCCGTAGGGTCCCTCTCATGGGAGACAGTTCTCCGTGAACTCTGGCGTGGGTCCGTTCTCACGGGCAGCAGCCATACCGCACCTGCTGCAGCGTGAACTCCCCCCACGGGCAGACAGACCTCCCAAAACTGCTGCAACGTGGGTCTCTTTTTCACAGGATACAGTCCCCCAAGGACAGGCTGCTCCAGCCTGGAAGCTCTCCACGGGGTCTTCCACTGTACCACAACCTTCTTCCAGGCATCCACCCTCTCTGGCGTGGGCACATCCCCCACGGGCTGTGAGTGGATCTCTGCATCCCCCGTGGACCCATGGGCTGCAGGGGGACAGCTGCTTCACCATGGTTTTGACCACGGCCTGCAGAGGAATCTCAGCTCTGGTGCTTGAAGCACCTCCTCCCCCTCCTTTTCCGCTCACCTTGCTGTCACCATGTAGTTTTCCCTTAACATGTTCTCACCTCCTCCTCTTCTCTAGCTTGCAGCAAAAACCTGTGACTTCGTTTTGATTTTCTTCTTAAATATGTCATCACAGAGGCGTTACCAGCCTCTCTCATTGGCCCAGTTTTGGCCAGCAGCATGTCCATCTTCAGAGCCATCAAGATTGGCTTTGCCGGACATGGTGGAATCTTCCATCAGCTTCCCACAGGAACCATCTTTGTAGCCCCCCTGCTACCTAAAACCAGGCCGTGCCAAACCGATACACTCTGCCCTAGTAACAGGTGCTGTTATTTGTTGGCAAAACCTGACATTTTACATCACTAATGAGATGTGTAGATTGACAGGCTGACTCCTGCCTTGAATTCTTTTGATTTCTGATCTGTATCTGGAGATGATGTTGCTGGTGTTCATTTTTAATTTGTTTGTTCATGCTGGTTATTTCTTGCTAAGCTGAATGCCACTTTTTCTTTCATGTTTTAAGCTGTAACTTGGGAATCACCTCAAAGCGACGTAAGGGTTTTTCATTTAATTTCCTCCCCAGCCCAACCCCAACCCAGCCCCAGAAAGGATCAGAGGGCTTCCTGGCCCTTCTTGTGGGTGGTCTCAGCAGCTGGAACCCCCCCAAAATTGCCATTTACATCAAAACTGGGGTCAGATCCAAGGATGGCATGTGTGCATGTCATGCTGAACAATGTGTGAACCTTTCTCTCCCGGCCCAGCCATTTCAGTCTCATTCAATTTTGGGTGATTTTATTTGAGAAGCAGTGTGTTTCCTCAATGAGGAGATTTAATGTCACTGTTCTGACTTAATAAACAAGCCTTGTTTTGCCATGGCTCTTTTTTTTTCGGCAGTTGTTTTTCTTTTAGTGTATGTGACCAGCCTTTATGCTGAAATCTCCCCACTGTCAGGCAGATGCAGGCCTAGGGAATTTTGTTAGTGGTCTTGGGTATTAGAATAATGAGGTTTATTCGGTTTATTCTCTTTTTTGTACAGCTTAGTATGGAAGTTACCTTTTTTGTGCTGTATGAATGTCAGTGTGGTGGCATTTGCTGCTAATTGTGGAAATTGTATTTTCTACTTTTCCTCCTGACTCGAAAAGCATCACATTATTGTTCTATATGAGTGATAAATGCTTGTCTCCTTGTGTTACAGCTCAATTTTCATTTTCAATTTCCTTTTTGTCACCTCCTGGATGTCTTTAATGCATTCCAAGGATTATTAAGATAATGTTAATTCAGTTCACCCATGGGGTGTCTTTTGCTGGTTTATTCTGGAAAGCCTCTTACTCTGTCTCTTGGTGTGAAGAAGTCTGGTCGTCTGGTGTCCTTGGTCAGGAGGTTTCCATGTCACTTTTGTAACTTGCCTTTTTTTGAAAACAAGTTAGAAAGACTTTGTCAATGATTATTTATTGTCACTTTCCTCTATCTGAGTGCACACAATCATTTGGGTAATTTGCACGTGCCTTTTCCCCTTTGACTGCTGTTTGTATCACTTGCTTACACTCCAAGCCCTCTTGCAGCCCATCAAGGTAAACTCTTGCAGAAACAAACTTTGGTGAGGGCAGAAAAGTGGTTTGTTCTGGTATTGGAATTAGGAGAAAAAGTTGGGCCATGAGTTCGGTATCTCTGGTGTTCAGGGCCGTCAAACTCCTTCTCAACCCTTGGCAGTGTGTGGCTGTGTCATACCCGAAATACAAGGATTAATATATTTTATAAATGCTAATGATGTCAGAAGAAACATGGAAATTCTTAGTGCCTTGTATGAATGGCTAATCCTCCTTTTAGGTCTGGCAAAGCTGTCGACCTCACTGATCCTTTAAGTCAGTGAGCAGCTCGGGCTAATTACAAGTAGTGTTAAAAACTTGCTTCCCTGAAGTTTCAATTTTCAGCTTTTGTCTTTAAAGTCATGTATCTCTCCCTGTGTAAGATGCCTAGAAGGAGATAAACTGACTACAACCACATTTGGTTTATAGACTGAAAAGTCTTTTATGTTTTTTTGTTGGACTTACAGGATTTGTAGATTTTTCAGGAAACCCTTAACTGGAAGCGAGAAAGTGAGAGAGAAGGAAAGATGCCACTGAATTAGTAAGATTATCTCATTTTGTCCTTTAGAATATCATTGGGGATCTTCCTCATAAAGAAATTGTTACAAAGCATTTTATTTCAGTGTCAGCTTTGTATTTCTGGAAAATCTGGGGATTGCTAGAATTGCTACTACATTGGTGGGCATTAAAAAATCTGGAGTTCCACGGAAATTGCTCCAGCACATTCAGCAGCAGCTGAAGATGTGGCAGCCAGTCTGCAGCAACACATGGGTGAGACCTGGGCTCCTCTTGGCTGACTGCAGACACTGAGTCTAGCTTTCAGTTCATTTGGTAGTTAAAAAGTCCTTTGAGTAACTGAGATTTGGATCAGTTGTGTTCTCAGGATCTCTCTTATCCTTTGTTAGTGTTACTCTCTCATATTCTTTTGTGAAATTTTTACTGCCTGTTAGGAGATTGTCATTGATTTCACATAAAAGTAACTGGTCATCTTTGCTGACTCATTTGCAAGCAAGGAAACAGCAGCAGCAGAATACAGAGTTTTTGTCCCTCAGTCACTGGTTTACTTCATTCAGTGACCTTGTGCATCTTGGCTAATGGGCCCATGAACAGGTCTTTATTGCAATAACATTTCTTTCTGCTAGACAGAGACAAAGAATTAGAGTAATCCATTGGAATTACATCCCCCTCAGAGTACAAAAACCATCTAGATGTTGAGAGACAAACTCATTTCCTTACTGTGGGCATGAGAGAGGGAGAGAAGGAAGGAGAGACAGGAGAGAGAAGATGTATGAATCTGATGGTGATTCGGGAAAGACCATTTTGTTTGTCCTGAAAAAAGGAATTTGTTCCCTCCAACTCTGCTTGCATGCAGCACACAGAAAACACTAAGGCCAGCCCTCCATCAAGGGTATCAAGCATCTCAGTCAGGTCACAAAATCTAAGTGATCTCTGAAGATCATGAAGTTCAGTCCCTTTCTCAGAGCAGAGCTAATTTCAACTGTAGGCTGGCTTGTTCTGGGCTTTGTCCAGCTGAGTTTTGAATATTTCCAGGGTTGGATACTTCTCTATGACCCTGGAGTCCCTGTGCTTCCACTGGAGGGTTTTTTTCCCCCTTATGCTCAAACCACAAATCCCTTTTCTACAGTTAATCCCCTGCCCCACCCTGAGGGAAGTCTGCCTCTGTCTGCTCCACTGGGGAGCTGAAGACAGCATTTAGAGCTCCCTTGGTTTTCTCCTCGTAGTCCTTGACTTACTCCAGGTAGTTCAAGTGGTATTAATTCTTTCCTGTCACCCAGCATTTGTTGCTGTGTTGCTTTGGAAGGGCACTGAGTCCTCTGTGTTTGCCTGCTCTCACAGGGCAGGTGGGCTGCCCCTTTGGTGTGCTTGCACAAATGAACACCAGAAAATGTTTATGAGAGAGAGAGACTGAGCAGAGTATCAGGAGCTCAAGTGTGAGCTCCTGTCCAGTCAGAATGTGCAGCTTGGAATTTGAAGACATGGATTTGTGCCTTGTTGTCTGCTGCCATTTTTTTCTCTCAATTCTTCCTTATCCATATTGCTTTTATCCTTTATTTCTGTATCCTTATCTGCTTTTTTTTTTTTTTTTGAGATGTTACCCTGTTTGGAAGGAGTGGGAGCTCAAAAAGTGAAAGGAGACACTGCCGAGATTTGATTTGGAAAGAGTCGATCACCTCCATCTTCATGGAGTGTGATTTGATTAGGATGATGCAGAAGTTGTCACAGACATGTCTGGGTGGGTTTGAAAGGTAAATTTAGTAGGCATTTGAGGCCTACTGACAGGCAATAAGATGAATTTACCCTGCAGAGGCTTTATGCAGTTGGGGCCCATTTCTTCTTGACCAGCGGAGAAGTGACAGTGATTCCATAAAGTCAAGGAAGCTTCACAGTGGAGGTTTGTGTGTTTTTCATTGCAAATGTAAATAATCATGGGATCAAGGCTTATCATATTGATAGAAGGGAAAAAATACATGTTCACATATGAAGGGGCTCGGCTGCTCTGCATGGAAAGTCCTTTGTAGCTTTGGGAAATGTTTCTCCAGGCTCTTGGAGTTTAAGAAGCAGCGCTACCTGCAGTGGAGGAAATGGGATGATATAGGGATATTCTCCATGTAAAGAACCACTGGGAGCCTGTCTGGAGTGCTCTTGAGATAGCCCACAAATCCAGATCCATTCTGTAGCTTGCTGCATGCATTTCTTGTGCTGAGATTTATTAGCCTGAGAAGTCAATTCCTGTGACTCTTTAGCAATGGCAAAACCAGAACATTTTTATAAGTGTGAGTTCATGCTTTATGTGGGATCACTACCTGTGCTTCAGCTCACTTTCAGAGGTGGAAAAGCAACCTTGAAGCTTTACTGTATTAAAAATTGGTGTCTGAAGAAGGCTGTTCAAATGTTCCTTTATAAATATATACATGTTAAGATAAACATTTCCATCATAATGTTTTTCAAAAATATGTTCTCTTGGTATCTTGAGTAATTACACCAATTTGCATGCAGTTTATTTCTGTTTATCTTCCAGTAAATTCACCAGATTCTTCCATCAAAATCCCATGTCAGTGTTTTGGGTCTAATGTTCTGTGGCTTCAGAATTATCACCCGCATGTATATTCCAAAATTGCAATTCTACTATAAAGTCATCCTGCAGGGAGCTCTTGAGGCTTTCATGACCTCATTTACACAGCAATAAATTCCCAAATCTCATTCAGCCAGTGTTTTCTCTGTGACTAAATATTTCAGTCACCCATCATAGGGGATAATTTTCTGAAGTTAAAGTGGTATGGGAATAATGGTTACAATTAAAGGTATAATAAACTATTAAAGTTGAACAAATGAACTTGTGCTTTAGTGAAAAAAGACAGTAAGTTGTAAAACCTATTGTTCCTAATTACAGTAGTGGGTGTTTCTCCTGCTTGGCCCATGTGACTGCTCTGCACAATCCTCAGTGCTGGGGCTAAGCTTGGAATGGCAGCTTCCGTTGAATTTATGTATTCCATTAAAGGCACCAAAGCTTCATTTAAAAGGAGAATTCCAGTGAAAATGCCTATTTCCAAAATAAGAGTTCTTGTATTCTTTTTTTCTATTTTCACTGAATTACACTGAAGACATATCACTGCATGTCTTCTAAAATGTGCATTGTGTGCAGGGGCAAGGTAATTTCTGAGAACTATTGAGGCAGATTTTGGTTCTTTCGTGATCCCAGCTTACCAGAAAGTTCCCTGTTTGAAGAGGAAAGGGAGTTTGTGTGGTTGTTGCTAACAGGAGCTCCGTGTTGGAATTGCTGCCAGTGCAGACATTTGAATGGCAATTGATCAAAATTAAATAAAACACCCGTGAAAAAGCGATTAGGCTTTTTCTCTTGCTCAAATACATTAAGCCGAGTGTAATGTCTGTAGCTTCTAGAATAAACTCATCAAAACTAATGAAAGCATAGTTCAAAGAGATGTGGCTGCTTTAGCTGCAGAACCTGTCTTAATTGTTAGGTAGTCAGTAAATGCTTTTTTATTTAAGGCATTTAATCTATCGGAGTCATGTTTGATACCATCTTTCTTGGGTAACAAGTCAATATGTCCTTGAAACCCAAGCTCTCTGAAATGTTCAGAAAGGAAGGAAATACTTGGATTGGAAAACAAAAAGGGTTTACTTTATTCTTGGAAATGGAACTTTGCTTTTATCTTCACACAAACCTAAGGGAGATGTGTGCATTTATGTGACTTTTAAAATTGAAGCGTCTTCTACAAATTAAGGCTTAAATTCTTCCAGAAAATATGCCAAATTTCTCAAATCCTTTATCATATCGTATACTGCTTTTTCTGTTGGTTGTTGTAATTATTTACTTCTCCTCAATACTGTTCTCTTGAGTTGGTTAATACCAAGACCGCTGAATATCATAGAGTTGTTGAGGTTGGAAAAGACCTTTAAGATCACGGTGTGAACACTGAAAAAGGAGGAGAGGATGATGATTAGTGCAAGATATTGTCTTCATGATGTATACATTAAATGTTGGTTAGATAATTAAACTGAAGGTTAAAATTTAGCGAGTTTAAAATTTAAAACTAAAATTTAGTTCCTATTTCCACAGTTGCTGCACTGTGCCAACACAAGCTTTGACACAGAATTCACTTACTTTTAGAGCCAAGTCAACAGATCTTGGGCATGCTTTGCTCATCATAGTATTTTAGCAGTAGCTTTTTATAAAAAATTATTTTAGCACTTAGTAAAGTGCATTGTGTGAAAATTGTTTAGGCTTTGTTTGGTTTGTTTTGGCAATGTAGGATGCTTGCAGCCTGCCATGGTTCCACAAGAGGTGAGGCAGCTGAGGAGGGAACAGACATCCTCTAGATTTAGCATTTGACCTGGGAAATGACATAATAAGACATCAGCTCTTCCAGCACCAAAAATGATGTGATGATTCCAGCATCCAAGTGTCTCTGAGGAACTCCAGTTAACTGACAAGTTTTGTTTCTTTCATGTGAACAATTAAATATTAACTGAGTATTTTTAAGAAACCCTGGCAAGTCACATGTTCTCTTTTGCTTGAAAACAATCTTAGAATAACTGTAATATTTATTAATGAATTCTGATTGTTTTATAATACCTTTGTAATCTTGTATTCTTTAGAAAAATAATGTTGTATTTTGTAGACCTGCAGGGTACTGTTATTGCTTTGTGTTTGGTGCAATCTGAAAAGGTAAGATTTTACAAAATAAATCCAGGAGAGGAGCAGAGCTGTCAGTATCTGAGAAATGTGGTGTGCTTTGCTAAGGAGAGAATGATATCTGTGTTTTGTTCCTGACTATTTAGGTTTGGTGCCAAGGTTGTGAGGGGCCTGAAAAAGAGATTTGCTGGGATTTTGGTTTCAATGTCTCAAAGCGAACCCTTGCATGGAAGCAGATGTTCTCCTGTAAGAATGTCAAAGCTCTGCAGTGAATATCCCATTGGCACTGGATCCCTGCACTCTCTGTCATTGCTTCAATTCAAGTTTTGGAAAGGTGTTTTCTGTAGAGTTTTGGAAAGGTGTTTTCTGTAGAGTTTACAAAAGCTGTATTTATTATCAGCACCCAGCTTAAAATTGTCCCTGGAGCTTGTCCCCTATCTTTTAGGGGAGTATTTAGCCAGATTACTCTCTTCCATCTCCAGCATTTTCTTGGGCAGGGAATATGAAAACACTGAACTTCTAGGCTGAGCATGGGGTCATTTCCTGGGAGATGTTTCAGAGCTGCCTTTAACAGGGATTTAAGGCCACGAGTGACCCCTGTGGAGCCCTGTGAGAGGCCTTTTCCCCCCCATTGACCAGTGAATGGTCACAGGGACAGGGCACACAGCCGTGTCTCAGCCCTTCCGTTTTCCAAGTGCTGGACCCATCACGTGAATTCAGGATTTGAGAATACAAAGCTGATAGGGCCTGGGTTTGCTGCTCTCCATTCAAGGAGAGGCCTTCAGAATTTGGGTATGTCTATAAGCAGGTTTTCCTTTCCCACCCATTGCTAGAAGTGGGGGAAACCAATGCCTGGATCAGAACACTGATCATTTCCTGAGCTTCACAGAACCATCATCGATCAGAATTCCTTTGGTCACCAGTAAAGCATTTTGCTGACACAAGTGTTCTCAAGACCTTCAACATTCACTACCCCTTCAGATCTCTTCTTCAGTAGTATTTTTTCCAATGATTTTATTCAGGCTGCATCAGTTTCTGTGGTGTTTGGGATATTTTTCCTGCCGTCTCAAGCTGTGGTTTTATTGTTCACCAGCAGACAGCAACGAGTTGAGTCTCCTGACTGTCACTGAGATGCTGTCACTTTAGTTTTGACTGGCATTTTACTAAGCCCCTAATAAGTTTCCATGCTTGATTCTGTCAAAGCAGCATTGCTTGTGCACAGTGAGGCACAGTTTAAAATGTTATTAATATAATAGCACAAAGAAACTAATCTTTCATTGCAACACTTCACTTTGTTCCCTATGCCTTAATCAAGACCTTCACATAGCTGTAAAGCTTGTTTTGGTTTACAGAGATTGTGACAGAAAATGGTTTGCATTGCATTCTCTCTGCTTATATTGGCTTTTTTTTTTTTAGTGAGAGTTTAGGTTTTCATTTTCCTGAGATATTTTAGTCTTTAAACTCATTTAATATTATATTTTACAGTGTTGCATGTCTTGGAATGACTTCTTTCATTTAAAAAATCTTTGAGGCAGGAGGTTACTTTGACATCTTTTCTCCCAAAGCTCTGCCCTGAGCAGTTTAGTCACCTACAGGAGAGCACAGGGTGCTTGAAGACAGGGAAGCACAGTATTCCCTTTATTCTTGTTGCTAACTCTCTGCTCACAGTGCAGTCATTCCTACACTCCAGGGGTTTAAATAGCTTTCTGAGAGTTGGATGGGTTAGTCTTTCTGTCTTTGCTGGGAAACAAATGTTAAAAACCCCCCCAACACGCCAAAAGCAAACACCACATTTTCCTTATTTTCTTTACAAGTTACTTTTAAACCGTGTGAGTTAAACCTGTTCAGTTTAGTGATGCATATGCATCAGTGGGAACAATATTAATTGATTTAAAAATGTAAAGCATTCTAGTGGGAAGCAGCAATATCATTAGCCAGTCATTTATAACAACAGCGCCTTGCTCTGCTTTCACTCTCTTGTATTCCTGAAGCTGTCTGGAACTGTCACCATAATGGAACAATGTAGGATGAAATCTCTTTGATTATTTGTGGATTATCTGTGGGAAGTTTGGCTTTCCCTGTGCTTAATGATTTTCCAGTCTTCTTTAAGAAGATCATATAGGGAAATACTTGGGCAGCTCCATCACAAACCTATGGCAAAGTTGGGATGCTCACACACTCTGCTGCACGGTCTTTTTTGTATGCAAACTCTGCATTTGGGAAAACAAATCTTACTGGCAGAGAGCACACTATTATCAGTGTAAGGTAATCCTAAATTTGGGGTTGTCAAAGGTTTGGCTGTCAGGTTATTTGGAACTTCACTTTCCTGAATAGTTCTCTGTGAACTCTCTGGTTGTGTTCGATTTCTGGGGGAAAGAATTTTGAGGAAAAAGGAAAAAATTCTGTTCAAAGCCACCTGTCCTCTGGAGCAATTCCTGCTGGCTGCCCCGTGGTTGGTGTGGCCCAGCTCAGCTCTTCACATTGGTTCACAGCAATGAGGGAATGGCACCTGCCTCTGTGCTTGTGTTCTGTGGTGTCACCTGGATGGATCTGAAAGATAACCTGAAACAGCCACTGTTCTCAGAGCAGTGGAATCTTCCAGTTGCACACTGAACATTAAACAGCAGCTGCTGTGGGTGCTGTCAAAAGCAGAGCAGGAACAGCTCTGCCCTAGGGATGACATTTTCCAGTGCTGCACATGGCCCAAGAACCGGAGCTGATTAACAGGCCTGCTCTAACTGAGACTCACCTGTGGTTTGGCTGTGCTTGGGTCATGTTTAGTTCTTCGGTAAAGCAAATTGTTAAATGTTTTATTACCAGTTTCATCCCTTTCAGTTGCATCACACTGAGAATTTGCTGATGACAGCTGTTGATCAGAAATCTTAGTGTTCTCTCATCCTTCCTCTGATACAGTGACACAGAACTTAAAATAATAAAGAATACAGTGTTCTCAGTCGTATAGAGTGGCAGTAGTATCCTGCCTCAAAGTGCCGATGCCTTTCCCCAAGCCAAAGAAACAAGAATTTTCCCCCGTCTATCATTCTCGAAGTTATCTTAAAATCTTGCATTGATTCATTACACATTTGTGTGGTTCTTGTTCTACTATCCCTTCACTGACTTATTTTTTTCAATTTCAGAAGAGCTCTTGTACAGATAATGCTGCACACAGTTTCCCTAACAAGCTATGCAAGCCACCATGAAAGGATTTTGCAGAATTGTGCTATAAATCCCTTGAATAGGTGCTATTGATTTCTGAAGAGGTCTTGCTGAAAAAGGAATGTGCTGCTCAGGTCTCCAGAGGTGTTACTAAAAGGACAATAGCACTGGAGAAGCAACAGCAGGAGAAAATCGATTCCCTGGCTATTTTTTGTTTGTTTGTTCTCAGTGAGATTATACAGGGGAGAGGAGATGGATTGAGCTATATTATTTCAGCTGGGCTGAAAGTTGCTTTCTTTTTATGTCGAGTTATTTTATGTGCCTGAAATCTGTGTGAGCTGAGGTCTATTGCTGGGTAGATGTGGCAGACTCTGCTTGTCAGGCTCCTTACCTGCGGTGTGTGAGCAGTGGTTCTTACACAGTGAGCACACATTACCTTCACCAAAGGAGTTATCCAGCCATGTGCCAGAGTTACTCCAGGGAGGAAGGAGTTTGTCTTATTCTGCCACCACCTCTGGTTTAAGACCAGGCTCATGTATCCTCTTGCTGTCAGATAGTGATTTTTTTTTTTTTCATGAAAGCATAGGAAAGGAATTTTGTTTGTAGAAAGTACCTGTACTATTCAGAGTTATCCTTTCATCAGACCAGCCGGTGGCTTGTATTCACACTTGTATGCTGACAAATGACAGGAGAAAAGGAAAAAGAAGAAGTTGCTGGAAGAGAAAATGGAGGAAGAACCCAGGAATACTAAGCTAGAAACCCACCATTACTTTGTTTAAATACATCTCTGAAGTGCTGTTGACTGGAGCTAGTTTCCATTTTGTTGTTTTGGTAGCAGTAAGTCCTCATTCCTCCAATCCAGAAACAGCAAACATTTTAAAATTATTTTTAAACTAAGCTGAAGCTCCCTGCTCTTTTCATTTACCTTTTTCCCAGTTGTTCTCCAGCTCAGTAGTTGTTGCACTTCTTCCTTCATCTTTGGAAAGACAGTGTTATCCTCAAGGAATATATTTTATCGAAGAGGTGTGTTCTAGCTGTTTCCTTTGTACTGTGTTCTTTACGTCATGTATTTGGGCTTGTGTCTATAGGAGCAGATTTTTGAGTGTATTTTAATATGTGGTGTTTGGGACTAGCAAGAAAATAGCACCTTTAAAATACTTCTAAACAATCTACAGGATTTTGGAGCCTATTTTCAAAGCATGGGGCATTTAAAATCTTGAGAAACCCTTCTCTCCACTCAAAGGCACTTGATATTTCTGGGCTGGTCCTCAGGTAGGCTCCACTAGAAGAGCAATATTCCAATTCACACTGAGAAACCAGTTTAAAATGCTGGCATTTCACAGATGATTTTGTCCATCTCTAATCCCTGGCTGTAGTAATGTAAGAGGAGGAATCATTTTTTTCTTGTATAAAAGCTAATCCAGAAATCTTTTCTGTTTTATTAAGAGCTGTCCTGTAACAGCTTTCTTGATAATATCAATCTGCTCTCAGATTTCTACCAGATTTTTCCCCCCAAGATATTTTCTTTCCTTTTCTGTCCTCTGAATTTAAGCAGTCTTACTTCAATGCTAGCAATATACAGACTTTGTTCTGTCCCCTTTCTTCCCCCATCCTCACATGTGTACATTTTATAAAAGTATTTTGAGTGGAAAATAGCTTTTCAAATTATGCTGTCTTGATTTTTGTCTTTTTCTTTTATATATTCTCTGTATTTTTCACACATATATATTTGTAGTCTTTTATTGTAACTTAGCTTCAGCATTCTCCTAGGCAGAAAGACAAAATGCATACCAGGACCCCTATGCTATCTTGGTTCTCCTTAGGAACCAAGGTTGAAACCAGCTCTTCAAGACATATTGTTTATAAACAGATCTTAGTCCTCGTCTGAGGGGGGAGGATTTAGGAGGTGCTAGAGCTGGGGGAATTACTTCACCAGGCATGCTTTTAATTGGGGACTCTTGTCAGATATGTGAATTTGCAAAATCTGTAGAAATCGTACATGCGTCATGCGGGGTGTGCATCTTCAGCGTTTTCCACCTGATGAATTGTGCACCTAAGGATCCTTATGTAAAGGTAACCCCTTCTTATCACCCTGACTGTGTCTGGCTTGTGATTCTAGAACCAGAGAAAAAGACATCACTGCTTGACTCAAACGTGTTCTGGAAGGAAGCAGTCCATTTCCATTGCCTAGTTTCAGGTGCATCTTGGGAAGAGGGAATGAAGGAATCAATATGTTCTTTCTCGGTAATTTTTTCCCCAACTCTATTTAAAATTGCAGAACCGAAGAATAATTGAGGTGGGAAGAGACTTCTGGGGGCTCCTTGTCCAACCCCTTGCTCAGAGCAGTTCTAATACTTCAGGTTGCTCAAGACTTTGTCCAGGTGAGCTCTGAATATCCAAGGATGGAGATTCCTCTGGTGCTCTGGAGCCCTGCTCCAGTGTTTGACCACTCTGAGGTGAAAAAAGGTTCCTTTGTTCTGCCTTGTGCCTCTGGATCCCTGTCCTTTACCTGCACACTGTGAGGTGGCTCTGGCTCTGCCTTCTCTACCCTGTCCCAGAAATCAGCTGGTTTAAACAGACAGGCACAAGTTGTGTTAAGGCAAACGCAGTCATTTTGATTTGTTTGACTTAATTAGAACTCAGTGCAGTTTTTTCTGAAATTCTCCAACAGTTTATTTTTTACATTTGTTTCCAATACTGTTGTAAGTAGCAAACACCTGCTTGATAATGAAGGGTCAGTCTCTATTAGAGGTAACGAAAATACAGAGATACCCTTGTTTACACAGTGCACCTCCAGACAAGCTGTTAAAGAGGATTTCTCTTGAGGCACACATTTAATATTGCACTGGCACTTAGACAAATATTTAGTAATAGTTCAAGGAAAGCCTTTTTCCTTAGTATTGACCATAGTGACAGCCGCAGACTGTTACGTGAGAAAATCATCTCTGGCTCTCTCTATCACTCTGGCTGAGTGATAACCAGGTGCATTGTCAGGTGAACACAGCTGAGTGGCTGTGCAGGTGGCTGCATCATACATTTGAGAAGCGGACCTGTAGGAAAGAGTTCTAATTAACAAATGACATAACAGAACACCCAACTTTGATGTTCAAAAGGAAATAAAATTGCCTGGGACTGAGAAGGTTGGCAGTCCATATTTCAGGTAAACGTAATGCTTCCAAACTCAGCTCATTTTCCCGGCCTTCTCCTGGCATGTCACAGTCATCAATCCGATGCTCCCTTACAGGTTGTCCCATGGCATTTCCCATGGGGGCTGGCTACCTCTGTGCAGGGTCACACAAGATGCAGAGTCTGAATGTGACTGACAACCCCCAGTATTTTGCTGATATCACTATCTTTTACCATAAGAAGCGGCCTGTGGCCTTGATGCCTTTTCAGCCCTAAAATCACAAGCCAAACAAGATTAAAATGATAAAAAGCAGTTACCGTTTATTGAAGGTCCTCCAGGTACACTTATGGTGAAATGCACATGTGATACAGGGCTTCAGCACTTTTATACATTTAGCAAATTAGCATAATTGACAAGAATCCCCAATTAGAAGTACAGTTAATGAAGTAATTCTCCTCTTGGTTCGGTCCCCTATTGAAGCCTCCCCCTTGATTCTAGCCCCACATGGTTCATGTCCACATACATAGGAAAGTGGAATGGCCTTGGTTCACTGAAGAAGCAAGATTAGAATAGGATTTCAGCAATGTGTTCGTCTAACAAAATACTGGACTTAGCTTAAGAAACTATATAACTATACAATAATAGTCTACAGAGCTACGAATATATGAAATATATATATAAAGCAAAAATCTTTTGGCATCAGCCTTGCCCATACCATTCCCGTTCTAACAGGTGTTGCTGATGCTGCTTGAAAGCTCAAGCTTCTCGGCAATGTAATGACAGTCACAGCAAAGCCTGACGAAAATGTGCATTTCAGATGGTTTTCCCTCATGAACTTGTCAGCTTTCCACATTGCCTTTTGGAAAAAATGGGTGGAGGTGAACCCTGGCTCCCCTGCATAGACCCAGGAACAGGAGTCACGTGGGCTTCCTGAATTGATGTTACCCACAGAGATGGATTTTGCCCTGCAGGTCTGTCTCAGGGTTAGATGCCAAACTGCTCTTTAGACTCCAGTGTAATGCAGCTTTGGCTGAGGGATTATATTGGGTTCGTGAACAAAGTTTCATGACACATTTGCCCTCTGTCTGCTGTTGCTTGCTGTTTGTGTGGTTTGGGGAAGTTTCTGGAATTTTCTCCTACTGCTTCCTCTGATTGCTGGTGGGTATGTGGTAGGGATGTGTCTGCCTTGGCAAATCAAATCTTGTACCACCCCTCAGTAAGTATCATCAATGGAGCTATGCTGTCATCATGTTTGACAGCATAAAAAGCACTGATTGTTTCAAAAATGATTCAAAACTTCCTCAAAGTCGGTGACAAGGAAACATGAGCAATATTTGAAAGTGTTGGAGATTTTTTCAGATTTTGATCTGGTCTAAAATTGTCATGAAACACTCACTCTGGAAAGCAGAGTCCGACTCCATCTACTTTTTAGTGAACTTGCATATCTGCAAAGAAATACAAATAGAATTGTGTGGAAAACCTAATTTTAATGTGTAAACATATATGTGTGATAGAGATTTGGATTGAAACTGGTTTTAGTTTTATGAGCCACGTAGCTTCAGAGAAAAACGAATACTGTTGGTGAAGGTCCGTATATTACAACTTTTCTTCAAAGGATGAGCTTTAGTCCAGTCAAAAATCTGACATAGCGGCTTAATTACAGAGAATGAAATAATAGATTTAGTTTTTACAAAATCTAATTTCCATTTGTGGTAGAAGGTTTACATGTAACTCTTGAGAAATATTTATTAAAAACCACCCCAACAACACACATAGAGCCAAACCAAGGCAACACTGCCTTTATGGACTGGTTTTATGCTTTATGTTAAGTTTTGAAGTTATGCTTTCTTTTCTGGTTGTTTCTCTACATGCAGCTTCCAGCATATGCCACAGCCACACAAAAGCTGCTCCTGATGGCCTCTGATCTGAAAACACTGCAGCAGGAAATCTCCTCTGGAGATTTATTTGACAGAACGAGGTGAGAAAGGAGATCTCTTCTTCTGTGTTGGCCCCTGGCAGTAAATTTGTTACCCATGTTATGCCTAAATGATGAACTGGATGAGGTCTGAAAAGTCGGTGTTGATCTGGCAGAGTGAATGTGGAGGAAAGTCAATGTGGAATCACTGGAACTGGAGGGAATGGCATCTGGGGGAATAGGATTTGGCAGTGACTCCACACTACATCTCCTGATTGCACTGAACATTTTTCTCCAGGCTAGGGATTAATTTACCTCTGCATGGCTTTATGATATCCAACTGCTGCAGTGCTGGTGGCTATGTGCTGTAATCATCCTGACTGGATCTCACTCTGGATGACTGCCACACTGCTGTCCCATGGGTTAGGAATATGCCTGCTTCCCAAAGCAAAAAACAGTAGCAGAATAAATATACATAAATAATGTAAATATAGAAAAAATATATTATTTATATTTATCTAGGTGTTGCTTGTAGGTGTTACCTTTACAGAAATTGTGAAAAAAATGAGGTAGTGGAATTAATAAGTAATTGTTGAGCTGTTTCGGTTTGTACATACCCTTGATTTGATTTGTACATATTCTTCCACACCTTCTCTCCAAACACTGCTTGCTTTCCTCAGCTATTTTTTTAAGGTTTGATGAATCTTTTGAAAAGAGTAAGGTGAACCCCAGTGATCTGCAAACAGAAGGTTGAAATCCACATCTGTGAGTGTCAAAGCACAGTTGACTTCTTGTATGCCATAAACTCTTCCAGGGCTGCATTCGAACCAGAACTTTTCTTTAGACACTCCAAATCCTCCATCTGGTACCTTGTATTCAGAAGGGACAGAGGAAAGACTGAGTTTGATCTTCTATATTTAATTGGCTTGATTGTGATTGTACATCTCTGTTGCTTCACTGACTTGAGTAAAGAGCTCTTCTCTGTATCTCTCTGATTTCAGAATTGGGCCTGAAATTGATCGTGGTATCACAAAAAGGAAAATACTATTAAGGACTAACATTCAAGAAAAATGACACAGCCTGTGTTTGAAAATGGAACTAATTAATTCACCCGCTCCCTTGGCAGCAAAAGCAGAAATTAGTGGAAAGGATGAGAAGTGATAACAGTGATGAAAGCTGTGGCATCCTCCTGTGGGCAGGCACTAAGGCTGTTTTAAAAATGTGCAGTCAGTTTTCTGACACAGAGTCACCATCTTCTGAGAAAAGTCTGGATTTCTAACATTATGCTTAAGGCTCAAGAAAAAAAAAATAAAATTACATCTCTTCTGCCCACTCCTCACTTGTGTTTTGTATTCTGCTGCTTGGCTTTGGCTGTAAGCAACAGAATCACATTAGATGGGTGGGGATCCCTATAAAATCCCTCAGTCCAGCTCTCCATCTGGAAAACAGCAAAACCCTAATGCTGGAGGGTGCTCTGGGAGCACTTGCACAGGTGGGCTTTGTGCTGGCGCTCAGTGTGCAGCGACCAGAGCTCAGACCGGGGTCAGGTCTGTGACCGCTTAAGCTCAGATTGTGCCTAGAAACCTGAGGAAAATGATCCCCTCTGTCCCTGGCAATGAGTTCGTCTGCTGTGCTTGCATGCTCAAATTAACTTGGCAAAAAGATTTACCCTGGAGGGCAGCAGTAGATTGTACCACGGCAGATAGAGTAGCAGGCACTGCCCGTTCCTTGGTACACGCAGCACTTTCAGTTCACCTTCATCTGCTGAAGCTGCTGTCAGACCGGTTGCTTTCCTCCCTGGCTCCAGCCTGGAATTGTTCAGGCTTGCCTGATTTAAGCTGTCATTGTGAGGTGACCTGTTTTTGTTTCATGACACCTTGTTGCTCCCTGACACCCACTGCTCTACCTGACTGTCCCAGTCTTGCCAGCAGCTTTTCTAATTTTGGCTCTTAGCAAGAGGGCAGGTAACTCTGAGAGCTCACAGCATCTCCTCGCTGGAACAACTTCTCCAAGCTCACACCTGTGAGCAGGCACTTATATAATGCTCCCCCTTCAGGTTTCTGGGTTCTTGGCTTTTGACCCTGATGCTGGAAGCTATTGGCTGTGATTAGGAGGAGCCTGCTCTCAGACATGTGTGGGTGATTTGTGGTAAGTTCATATCTTATCAAGTTCTTTTCTACTATAGGATGTATTTGTGTTATTGTCTGTAAAAAGTATATCTAATTTAGTAAACTCATGAAAACAAGTGTGTTAATGTCTGTCAGCTTGTCCTTTCCCTTTATCATTCCTCCTTTTCACTAGATTCCAGCAGACCACTCTATTTCTTGGCTCCTTTGTCCTCCCACACTCTTCAAAATGAGAGGTGCTGAATGGATTTTGCCTTATGCACACAAGAAATGTATTTAAATAAGCAAAACTTCAGCAGAATGGGGAGGGATAGAGAAGCATAGATTATGTCAGATATGGAAACCTGAGCAATCTACATCAGGAGGTCCTCGTAAGACTCTGGGCAGAGTGGCAAACACCCCTGGCCATATCCTGTTTCTCTGTGCTGGGTATGACTGCAGCAGCAGCAGCTTCTTTGTCCTTGATTGTATGTTCTCCATAACATGGGAGTCTGGCTCACGGCAGTGCCCTCTAGACCCAGATCTCCTGCTTCAGAAGGGTATGGGGCTTTCTAGGGCGTTACAGTTCAGGGCTCAGTGAGGATTCTTCTAACTCTGGATAAAATCCGAACACTTAGGGGAAACAGTGAAGCTACTACTGCAAACTGCAGCCAGGCCATGGTAACACATGCAAGTTTTAAAACAAATTTCGAATTATCCTCAGTCTTTGCAGTCATATCCCCAGAAAACTGTGGTTTAGCTTCTCTCAGATGAACATTAAGAACAGAAAGCTTCTTTCCTTAGAGGCAAAGTTGGCAGAATGATGGAGCCTATATATGATAGTTTCAGTAAGAGAGATCCACCTTCCCTCAGTTTCACTGCTGGAATTGCTCCAGACTAGTGGTGCAATTCTTTCCCTCCTGTTCCTGTTTCTGTTCCATTTCAATGTCTTGCTGCATCTCTTTCCTGCTCCATTCAGCTTAGGGTTTTTCATCTTGTTCTGTAAATCCAGCAGCTGCCGGGATCCTCAGAACCACTGAACTCTTTCAATTTGAGTTGTAGCTTTTCCCATCTGTGCTGATGGTTAACAGGGTCTCACTTTACCATTCCTCTACTTGTGTGCTCAATGTTTGTGCAGTGACTGTTGTCATTTTCTGTTTGTGCTGCTGTGACATTCAAAAACACTGTGAAGATCAAAGCCTAGTCAAGCCAGCACTTATAAAGCCCAAGTCAATGAGAAAATGTGGTATGTATCCCAAAGAGCTTTAATTCCTGTGTGATGGTTAGACTTTTTTAAGGACTTTATATAAGGCTTCCAGAATGTGAGAAGAAGTTGTCTAGTTTGACTGAAGAGAAGAAAAGATGACAATCTCCCTGCCTGTGGTTTGGGTCATGACTGGTGTGAGCAGCCTCCTGCCTCGCTCCTCCTCTCCCAGTCAGCTTCAGCATTTTGGAGCAAGCAATGAGAAAGTTTCCTGTGACCTCAGAGCACAACCTATAAATCCAGACACTGTTACCTAAGAGTAGAGACAACTACTGCATGTAATTTAGAGGATCAGTGCACTGCAGGACTCCTCAGTAACACAAGCCACAGATGTCTGTCACTGCTATTCTTTTTTTCTGTAATAGCTGTAGCATCTTGTTGAGTGCATAGCACAGGAGAAGGGACCAGCATGGCTCTAAACTGCTTGGTTTTAGCTCAAAGTGGGCTTTTATTAAAATACTCAAACCCCACTTGCTGTATTCGGAGATTATAGAAACCCCTTTGTAGATGTTTGCGGATTACTGAATTAGGATACCAAGCAATTATGAAATGGAAGTGCTTTATGAATTTAATTTTCTGATATGAAAAGCACAAGGGAAAAGTACCAATATTAATACTGTAGAGTCTCCAGGATAATTCTGTAGGAGAAATTTACTGGTAAATATTCTAAGCAAGCTCTGCAGGAGCAGACTGGTTGTGCAGCAGCCCACTTGCCCCATCAGATCCCTGAGAACTCTGTGGCCCTCTGTGAAAAGTCTCATTTGTAAAAGGATCTCTGAGTTGTTCCTCCCTGTGCTCTTTTCATCATTCCACAATGGCCTTCACAGCAAGGCACCATTTCCTTCTCGGCCTCATCTCTCTCATTCAATACCCACCTGGAACGAGCCAGACAGGGTTTCTACAGACAAACAACAGGGTCATTTGCAGTAGACTTCTTTCAAAGCAGGATCTCTTTTGTATCTTTGTAGACAGGGTCTTAGAAAGATGAATAAATAAATAATAATTTTTAAAAATTAAAAATAGTTGCTTAAAGACCCTCCTATTGCTGTGGGTCTAGTGCTGAGATTCCAGGATATTGCTAATGGCAGTCCAAACTGTAACATTTTTCTCACCTATTTTGTTTCCTTCCCTCAAGGTTTATATTTTCATTTGCTTTCATGCAGCAAATAAATTCCATGAAAGGGAAATGCTTAATAAACAGCCTCTGGTAAAGAGTATGGCATAACTGGCATAACTCCTTCGCTTTTAGACGCATGAGGATTGCATCACTGAATATTGTGCCTGTCAGTAAATTAAATAAAAAACCCAAACCAAGTTCAGGAAATTAAATTCATTATAAAGATAATGGAAAATTCTGATTTTCCTTGCTGCTGTAGTCATACACACTTTAAATGTTTCCTTAAACAGTCAATACCTTGTAAAGAAAATAAACATCCTCTTCTCTTAAGACACTGCTCAGTTTTCTAGGGCTGTGTGGTGGTCTGTTTTACTGCTAGCCTGGATAGAGTCACTTAATGCCAGAGCTGGTGGGATTCAGGGAATGTCTGCACTCACAGGTGCCATTGGCATTGGCCTGTCCTGGCTCTGCTGCAGTTGTACATAACCCT
Source organism: Cnemophilus loriae (assembly GCA_013397755.1). Lineage (NCBI taxonomy): Eukaryota > Metazoa > Chordata > Aves > Passeriformes > Corvidae > Cnemophilus > Cnemophilus loriae. The sequence goes on from VZTF01005113.1 coordinate 80,597, forward strand.
TCTGAAGCACATGGGAAACATCCTGCACCATAACTCCCCTGAACTGAAGTATTCCAGCTGTATTTCAGCCTGGCCTATCCCACAGTGTTGCATTTTGTCCATCTTTGCTGAGCAGAGGTAAACACAGCTGAAATGTTTGCAGTGGAGAAGGAGGTGGCTGCACACGTCAGTGCTGGGGATGCCAGGCTTTGGTGGAACAGAGCAAGGAGCTAAGAACAGATAACTTTTCCCCACTTCATTTGTTAATCAGTTTGATTATTTTACTCTCTCCAGTTTTGCAAATCAGACATAATCATGTTCTGTAATAGTGTGATAGGTCTATGTGTTCAGTTATACAGGGCAACATTATTCATAGATCCTTCTAATTTCCCCATATAGACTAATCTTATTGATATTTATCTTCTAATCAATTTACAAATTCAGAGTGAGTCATCTCTGTCTAAATGAAGCTACTGTTCATACAGAGTTCTCTTTAAAAGAGTCATGGTAGCATTTAATATTATGAAAAGCTTAAAGCAGGAAAAAAATGTAACTAATTGTGAAGCGTCATTAACAATGATGGTGTCCAAAATATTTGTGTGGCTGATTTTTAAGGTGCCTTCCAGCCCAAACCATTCTATGTTGTCAAAACAAAAGGCAGGAGGGATAACAGCATACAGCAGGTGGAACCTCAAGTTTGGAAACAACCAACCACATCAGTTCTTGACCTCTGTGTTTATATTTGGCTACAGAAACTGCTTTGTTAAATAGTCAGGAAGCAAAGTGCTTGGATCACCTGCCCAGGTCCCAAAGGATCTGGTGTCTGCCTCCTTCCACCCATTTGTTTTAATCAATGGCAGCAGAGGAGTGGGGGAAAAAACAAGCAGGCATTTTGAAAAATGCAGGTTATGACCTAAACATGACTGCAGCTTCTTCCAGTTCTCGGCACTGGGTTTGGCTCCTGAAACATGAGGAACTGTGTCTGGAGAGCCAATCTGGAATACACTCACTGTGTACTAGTTGGAAATATCTAAGTGGATATTTAAGGGACTTCGGCACTCTTCAGTCCCTGTCAATGACAACAAGGGTTGCACGAAGCATTTAGGCACACACAAGCCTGTTCCTACTCAGTAAAGCACTTCAGGGTGCTTTTAAGCCCCTTGATTTCTGCTCTTGGTTTTATCAGCAGGAGATTTTTCAAAGGCAAGAGGCTGCCCTTATCTCACAAACTGCTAAGCTGCCTTATGGCAAAATAGTCCTCAAAATCTCTTCGTTCTTCAAAATGTTAATGTTGTTCTCCCTCCCCTGCTGCAGTGGCTGATGCCTTTAAGACCATTCCTTTCTTACCTGTGCTTTTAGGAAATACTGTTTCTAAAGATGTCATTGTGCTGTTTATTCCCTCAAAAAGGCAGTGAAAAGGCTCTGTATTTTCCTCAGACTGATGCATTTGCAGGTTGATGCATCCGTGTCAGACATTACCTCTCGAAGCGTTCATGTTCCTGCGTCAGCTTGTTCAGGGCAGTTCTTCCAGGTGTGCACAAATGCAGCAAAGAAAATCAAACAGGTGTGAAAGCAGGAAGAAATGCCTCACATCGCTTCACAAGATTTTGTCCAGAAAGACACCACACTGAGAGAGAAAAAATCACTGGGTTTCTTGCAGCCAGGCAGAAACTTCTCTGCTTCTCTCCTCCTTTTCCTCTGAACAGCCAGGCAGATTTTGGGGTGCACGCGAAGGATGCCATGTGCGGGTTTTCCTGCTGACTGCCTTAGATTGAGGATGATGCCACAGATTTTTGACATTCAGGCATCATTAGAGTCATCTTTTTTGACATTCTTTATAGCCCTGGCTAAAGGGCTTTATCTGGTAATGCTGAACTAAATTATCTCTAAAAGTACCCATTTGTGAGGTGGAAACCAGAAAGCAAGAACCTCCCTCTGTATGCTGGGCAGGTGTCTGCTCTCAGGGTGTAAAATAGGTACTTCCAACTCGTTCCACTTAGTTTTGGAGCTTATCATGGCTTTTTCTTCCAGGTTAAAGCACGGTGAGCAGGGAGGGATAACAAGAAAGATTAGTGATGTGGAAAAACAGTTTTATGAAAGAGTGAAAGGATTGATGCTGTTCACTATGGAGAAGCAGTACATAAGAACAAATCTGAAAAGATCTCTTACCATTTGTTACTGTGAAGCCCAGAGGGGCCCCTTGCCTTTGCTCCTTCTCCCATGATAACAGGAGGTAGAGATATTAATTTAAAATGAGAGACCTAAGACCTCTTTAAGAGGAAATTGCTTATTCTTTCCACATTTTGGCCATATTTTAGCTGTTTCGAGACTTCATGGAGACTAAGAGATTAGTATGAATTTTGTTTTTATAGTGAGTTTTTTTGAAAGACTGCTTATTTATAGGCAGAATATCCCATTATATATCAAGTGTGACAACACTACAAATGAATCAAAGCCAAAAATGTTCAAAGCCAAAAATGCTCACAATATTTGAAAGAATCTTAGTGTTTCAGTGCCATGGTTTGTCAGCAACATTCCTGTACTATCAGAGGTTTTCTTCACATAATGTAAAACATGATCAGAGGGATCAAACTCACTTCATGGAAACACCATTCCTGAAAAATGTTCCTTCATAAATATAGAAACAGTTTAGGTGAGCGTGAACTGAATATAACATATTACACTATATATATAATATATAAAACAGTAATGAAAGTTTCATACATACCTGAAAACTTATTTTACTTTTAACAGTTTAAGAAAGGAGGTGTGGCTTCCTTTTGGCTGCCTTGAGGAAGCCCTTTGACCCTCCTTGGAAGCTCCTGGTGTCGGCCATTCAGTCCCAGCATCCTATTTATAGGGAACTAATGAACTTGGGTAAAGCAGCAAATGTGTTCTGACATCCTTTGGCCCGTTCTTCTTAAATGTCATATTTTTAAAAGTTGAACGATTTATCTCTTTGTGTTGTATTATGAAAGTGAAAGGCTTTTCTTTGTGAGCTGAATAGTGAAAGTTACTTAAACTAGGGATAAATTGTGTTTCCTGGTATGCATGTAAGTAGGTATTTAGTTGAGACACCAAGAGTCTTAATGTTTAATTTACACAGTGCTTGAATTTTAGTATATTCTTCTCAGAGAACTGGTGTCTGGTGTTTTCATTTTCGGCTGTCTTTCCATTTTAGCAGCAGAGATGATTTGGTACTGAGGTTCTTGGCAGGCTCTTGTTATTTACAGATGACATGGGCAACCTAGAAACTTGTCCAACAAAAAAACCCAACCACGCAGTAAACTGGAAATGAGAAGCGGATCTGGTAATGGCTCCAAAAAACCAGCAATCCACTTATAAAGAAAACAACAGAACAATAAAGAAAAAAAAAACCTGAGTTTACTAGGAATTCCTTGTAGAAAAGGTTTGACAAGTCTGAAAACATTTGGCAGCAGAAATGTCAGCAAGTGTTTTATCCTATGCCCTGTTTTGCTCAGAGGGCTACAAGTGCTTTCTGATCCCTTAATTGTCCAGCTGGGCTCTGGGATTTTGGTTACACTGTGAGCATGCTGGTTCCAGGAGGAGAGTAGCACTCGTTTGGTGGTATGGAATTTAGGGGATGATGAGGGAGAGGGACTAGGAGGAGACTGATGGAGAAGCCTGAAAAGAAGGAATGCACATGGAGTGAGACTACAAGAAAGGTGGAGAGAGACACACTTCCAAGGCCCTGGAGTGCCAGGACAAGGGGAATGGCTTCCCAGTGCCAGAGGACAGGGTTAGATGGGATATTGGGAAGGAATTGTTCCCTGGGAGGGGGGGCAGGCCCTGGCACAGGGTGCCCAGAGAAGCTGTGGCTGCCCCTGGATCTCTGGAAGTGTCCAAGGCCAGGTTGGATGGGGCTTGGAGCAGCCTGGGATAGTGGAAGGTGTCCCTGCCCATGGCAGGGTGTGGAATGGGATGGGTTTGAAGGTCCCTTCAAAGCCAAACCATCCTGGGAATCTATGAAGTTTTGCTTTGTCCTGCGCCTTTCTCCCAAGTTAACGATGCGTTTACTTGATCTCTGGCCCTGACACATGATCCAGAAGCTGTTCCTTGGGAAGCAGTGTGTCTGTAGCCAGGGATTACATTCCAATAAGGAGAATAAGAAGGAGGAACAAGGCAGAACCATGAGCAGCTGACTTGTTTCAACAGGCAGAAGCACCTGTGCTCACAGGCATTGCTGTTGTGCTGGTCCAGGCCTGCAGCTTCAGGAACATTTATTGGGTTCCTCTTTATAGAGCTGTGGGTTAAAATTTGTCACTTAAGGCTTTTAATTAGAAAGTGTAATTGGAGTTTTCAAACACAGAACACAAATCTTGGTAACTAACACACGTATTTGAAACTTCCCATAAAATAAACTGTGAAAGTTTAATCAAAATTAAAGTTGCAAAAGCCGTATTTCCTGGCACAAATGAGCATAAGCCAGGGTCTGTTAATGTTATGGCTCCTCCTTCAGTGACAGAAAATAAATTTTCTTTAAAAGAGGCCAACATTTACATTATTAAACAACTTAAAACTTAGGCATGTTCTAATCATCAAGAATCAATAAGGTTGGAAAAGACCTTTAAAAGCAAATCCCGCACCTGATGAAATTCGAACAAGGAAGAGGAAGGTCACAATAGAATAAATTTACTAGTAATTACTTTTGCCTCAAAGGTAAGGGTTTTTCTCTGCAGCACTGAGTGCTTTAAGTCAGTCAGTGCCTTCATTTAGACTTTGTTAGGTGGGGAGCAGGTACACCGAGGGTCCTGGTTGGTTTCTGGCTGTAGTGAGACTGTAACCCTTTGGTGAGAGTGGACACAGGACACACTGAAATGTTCCAAAGAGCTTCCAGCAGCAGGAAATCCACTCACACGTGATGTGCATCTCCTGAGAGAGGTTTATTTTCCCCAGCTAGGCAGGCCTGTATCACAGCGGAGAGCACTGCAGCAGCACGGTTGTTTCAGGGTACAACAAGGAAGGCAGAGAGAAGGATTGGTTTTTCCATTTGTGTGTCAGTCTCTTGGAAGGAGGAATGCTCACAAGGCCTCAAGCTGTGCTCATGCTCACCTCATCCCTGTTCCTCTCTTTATCTTTCCTCTCCAGGGTTTCAAAAGCACACTGTGAACCATTTTCCTGCAAAAGGCGTGCGCTGAATCCTTACAAAGTGTGGAGCTCCTCAGGGAGGCAGCTGTGTTGCAATGAAGGAGCCCATGGATCTGGGAGGAAAGAAAAGCAAATCTGTTGTCTGTTCCCCACAGTTAGGAACTGTGGTGTTAGCAGTTCAGCTCCGTGGGAGTCCAGGCTGTGGCTTACCTTTGAAAGTGGGATGTATTTAACAGAGCATGTGCGACATTTCTGCAGCTACTACAGTTACACAACAATTGCCCTTCAAAGGTGGCGATGTCGCTCTCGTGCCCTCTCTGCACTGGGTTCCTGCCTTGTCCATTCCTTTTTGCCACATTTTGGGTGGCTGCATAGTCCATGTCTCAACTTGTTTGGTTAATAGCTCCTGACACCCAGCTAGATTCTGCATGCCAGTTCTTTTGGCAGGCAATCACTGACAGTCCATGTGCTAATGTTGCTAAATATATGATTAACTACAGCCAGGAGCAGCCTACCCACTAAACTCTGGTGATACAAGAAAGACTTGTCATTCCATACCTTCCCTCATGCAGACAGGAGAGCATTTTCTGTTATGCATGTCTGGAAGCCTTTGGCAAGAGGTTGTGGTTGGGTTTTCTTTGTTCTTCTAGTGGTAGTGTTTGAGCAACTAAAATAAATGTTTATCCCTCCATACTTGGGTGGCAAAGTCTCACTTGGAAAGAATAGTGAAGGGAGAGAAAATACAGGAGCTTCTGTGTTTTGGGAAATGAGTGTGTTTGAACCTGTTTAGCTCCATTTCCAGGAGATGGATGTTTTGGACCAGATTCTCAGCTGATGAATGGAGAGCTAAGAAGAAAATATTTGAATAGCATATCCTAGGAAATATGACTGACCACTAGGTAAAAAGTGATACCACTGGGAAAGTGATACCAAAGAGCCATCAGTGTAAGGAAGAGGGAAACATTAATCTGGAAGTACTTACTCCTAGGCTTTTCTACAGGTATGTCTGAATTCATGGAGTTAATGTTCTTTTCATTTGTCTTCTTGTATCTGTTTGCTTTTTTCCAAGTAATCTGAACAGATTTTTGCTCTCTTTCAGCTCATCCTCTGGCTGCTCTGAAGTCTTCACACAGCTGTTGGACTGGCAGATCAGAAGAATGACTGCACTACCATGGGCAAGAGTGTAAACTGACTTTTGTGAGGCTTTTATGCCTTTTTCAGGTTGGAAGGGCCTCTCAGGTCGTGTACTCAGGTAACTGAATCACTCTGTAATTTTTCACACCATGAACAGGTTGCCCAGAGAAGTTATGGGGCCACCATCCCTGCAGTGTCCAAGGCCAGCTTGGACGGGGCTTAGAGCAACCTGGGATAGTGGAAGGTGTCCCTGCACATGGCAGACGGGTAGAACAAGATGATCTTTAAGGTCCCTTCAACCCAAACCATTCTATGATTCCATGATTCTATTAAAATGCAAAATTTATGACAGAAAGGCTGGAATGAAATTCAGGATAATAGTGGTGATTATTAAAAATGTGTGATTTGTTTGTTATCTTATGGTTACTTTAAGTGATTACATATAGTACTATTATTTAGTTACTTGATTAATTTTAATACTTACTGTCAGCTCTAGGTTTATTGCAATCAAAAATATATTCCAGTGGAGAAGGTTAATAACAAAAATATAAAAAGTCATCCAGCAGTCAGGAAAACCCACCAGCTTTCTTCTGCATTTTCAGCTGAAAAGGATGAGAGAGAGCAGGCAGAGTGAGGGACTGTCTGGGATAGGAGTGGGGTCATCTCAGCATGGAAAGCCAATGACAGTGTCACAGCGTCCAGATTCAGCTGCCATAAAAAGCTGAGCCACCTGGTTTGCTTTCCGTTTGTGAGAAAATATTGCCAACCAAGAAAATCTGAGCAGTCTCTTCCACATCTAGGCCTGAGCTGGGTAACGCATCAGGAAAATGTTTAGTCCGTGGTCAGAGTTGTGCAGTATTGCTTTGCAAAGCTGTGTTTCGTTCCTTGGTTCTCCTAATTGTGCAGCTTTTCTGAAGGCTTTTCAGATGGACATTCTCATGCAAATGTCACAAACAGAAATTGCTACAGGAAGGACCTTCAGTGGAGAGTTCGTGGAAGCAATGACTTAAATTAAAACTATGGTGCTTGCAATTCCTTGCATCAATCCTGCAATCCCACACAGCAGTGCTGCAATCCCACTCATCACAGCCCTGCAATCCCACCCATCACAGCCCTGCAATCCCACCCATCACAGCCCTGCAATCCCACACATCACAGCCCTGCAATC
>VZTF01005113.1:88170-145333 GCA_013397755.1 Cnemophilus loriae
CCTGCAATCCCAGTCATCACAGCCCTGCAATCAATCCCACACAGCAGTCCTGCAATGTCGCTCATCACAGCCCTGCAATGTCACTCATCACAGCCCTGCAATCCCACACAGCAGTCCTGCAATCCCACACATCACAGCCCTGCAATCCCATCCATCACAGCCCTGCAATCCCACACATCAGTCCTGCAATCCCACACATGTCAGTTCAGCCTGGAGAAAGGGAGGCTCAGGGGGGACCTTGTGGCTCTGCACAACTCCCTGACAGGAGGGGGCAGCCAGGGGGGGTCGGGCTCTGCTCCCAGGGAACAGGGACAGGACAAGGGGAAATGGCCTCAAGCTGTGCCAGGGAAGGCTTAGATTGCATATTAGAGAAAATTTCTTTCTTCAGATTTAATCTAAACCTTCTCTGGTGCAAATCGAGGCCATTTTCTTTCATCCTGTTATTTTGGTAATATACAAGATATAATTGTTAAATTGAGTCTAAGCAATCTATAATATATTTTAGTTTAAGAGATTGCATAAAAATATCTACAAAATGAAAAGTATTTGTACAAATATCTTTCACAAATGATATTTATTAGGCAGAAATGTGCTAGAATTTCAGAGGTTTATTTTCATACATTTTGGCTTCATGAGCCTGCTAAAGTGGAAGCATGCTATTTTTTAATTGTATACTTATACTGAGCAAACACACAAAAATCATAAAGCTGGCATATATAAAAAATATCCTGTTCATTTCCTTATAGAATATCTCTGGGTGGTGTTTTATGTATTTTTTTAAATCATTGACAAGCTACTGGTTTCTCTCTTGGATTAATTTGTAGCCAAGTTTTATAGACATTGGCATCTTTCAGTTCCAAAGGCAGCTGATATTTTGAAGGATGTTCCACTGGGAATGAGGCCGGTGTTTTAATCTGCCCAGTTGCAGTTATTTTCACTTTTAATAACGTGCTACCTTGGAGCCTTGACAACATGTAAACTGAGAGTTCCATACCTAATGTTGATGATTAATTCTTGGTTCAGGCAAGCACACAGTGAAACTAAAACATCACTCGTGGTTTAAGATACACAAAACATAATAAATTAATTAAGTGAACATTAGCCTCCTTTTCCTGTTTGAAGATATTGGTAAGAATATTGCTGTGGGTTTGATTTTACTTATCGATTTTTTTACCTGTTTGTGGACTGAATACAAATATGGGACATTCATAGATGTGTTTGATGTTTGTCATTGCTTCAGTAATTTCCATGTGGGATAACTGAGAGCAATTTCTGCATCCAAAATCTGTTTCAAATGTGGAATTTCTTTTAAAAATTCCAGACCAGTGGTCATTCAGGAGAAGAAAAGAGAGAACATGAGATAGAAGTCAGTTAAAATAGAACAGAGTTGTTCAGGTGGAAGGGACCTGCAATGATTCCCCAGTCCAACTGCATAAAAACCAGGTTCTAAACCCCATCCAGGTATTCACAGAAAAATGGGGACTACATAACTTAGGCAGTGATGTGCTGTTTGGCTACACTTCTCCTTTCATACACTTCCTGAGACAGAACATTTTATGTTCCGTATAATGAAAATTTGTACTTATACACAGAATGCTGGCATTATTAGGAAATTTTGAAGGTACTATAACGAAAATTTGGCTGACAAAGTTGAGAATTTGGTCCATCATTTGACTGCTTGATTTATTTATTGAATTCTCATTTTGAACAAGCTAAATATTTTTATTTCTGGAAAGAAAATCGCCAGTCCTTTTAAATGCTGTAAATGCAGTCCAGAAGTTTTTCCTAATCCTTGTGATGCCCCATTGCTGTGGGGTTTCAAATGGGCCATAGAAAGTGACCAGGGTACTTGGGCGCTGCCCCTGGGTCCCTTCTCTAACCCTGTCAGAGTGTCAGAGAGCCCAAGCAGAGAGTCCAGCATGTGTTGTTTTGTACTTGTTTAATGTTGCCATGCCACCAAAATCAAGGAGAAAGTTAGTGATTAATGTAGGATTCAGAAGAAGGATTTAGCCTGGGTTCCATTTAACCTGTCTAGCCTTAATCAGGTTATTTCTGTTTATAGAAGGGAAACTGGGGAGAGGAATACTGAAGCTTGTCTACAGTCATGCTTTGGATGAAGTACATAAACCTTGCCCACTGGATTGAGTTTTAGATCCTTGATCGCAGGAGTATGTTTGGGTTTCTTTTGTCCTTGAAGGGCTTGGAAGGCTCTGATGGCAGAGTAATGTACCCTTCAATAATACAGATCAGTTTTCAAAAGTTTTTTGAGGTTGCTGGTTGAAGAATTTTCTCATGGCCCTGCAAAACTGCAGCTTCTGTCAGGAAAATAGATTTTTCCATGATGAACTCTTTGTCAGAGAAATGTAAGAGTGGCCTGGGTCTTTTAAAACACAATTCCAATCTTTCACTTCTGAGTCTGCAAAAGTCACAGATATTTCCTGTCATATCAATTTAGCAGCTTTTGTCTATTAGTGCTTCGTTACCAATGCTTCAGTTCGTGCCCCTGCGTGCTGCCCTAAGCGGAGCTCTCTGCCAACCCTCTCTCTCCTAATGCAGTGTGATTCCTCCCTGGAGCTGAGCTCCACGGTGCATCCTGGGAAGCGACGCCGAGGACAGAGGGGAGAACTGAGCCATCCCACAGGCAGCACCCAGGGCAGGGCAGGAGCTGCAGTTCTGCCTCAGTGGACCTAAGGGAAGGGAGATAGAGAAATTGAGCCATTCTTTGGGGGGGAAATGTCAGAACTGAGCATTTTTCATACTGAGGTGCAAACAGCTGCTCATTACAACAAGTTAAAAAACCCTAAATGGTGAGAAAGTTCCATGTTTTACTGAGCTCTGCTGGGAAGGCATTTGTCTTGGTTTAGAGACAAATGTTAGGAGAAAAAATGCTCTGGAATGAGTGTTTTCTCTAAAGAGAAGGGCTTCGGTAATCCCTTTTGCCAATGAGAAATGAATACCAGTGGGTGAAAGTGAAAAAAACCTGTTTATAACAAAGCATGGTGCCCACAAGGCACAGAAAAAAGATTGAATAAGTGCTAGATATTGAAATTTTATAACTTTACCCCCCACTCCCTACCCCCCACCTGGCCGCTTGGCTGGGAAGGCAAAAATGGTGGCTGGCTTTGTCTCAGGGAAGGGGATAAAGGAGTTGACGCAGCAGCTTGGGCAATACAGATGAATACTGCTGAACCCCTGGCCGCCTCCTCACCACAGATGAAGTTGGTGGATTTTGGTGTCCTTTCCTGGTTTGTTCAGCTTTTTTTCCTGAGGTGTCAGGCTTGAAGCACATCCCGCCCCTCGCTCCCCCCACAGGCCCCCAGTCCACTGTCTTGGCAATTCAGGTCTCTGACTGAAAACCGCACTGAAACAGATCAAGAATAAAACCAAAACACTGCCGAAAGGATTCCTGGTACAGCCTCCAAGCCAAGGGAAGGAAAAAAGAAAACTTCTTGCTTAAGATAGCAAAAACTAACCTAGCAAAAGCAACAATATATAACATCCAATCCCCATGCCGGGGAGTGCGTCTTTGAATAAAACCCGCAGCAGAGCTCCAAGGCTTCTGCTCCTCGCCCTGATTCATCCTAAAGCTACAGCAGCCATTTCTGGGCATAAAGCAGACGATTAGGGAATAGAGTATCATCATAAAATCACCCCAAGACAGCATTGAATCCCAAAGCTGGACCACAGCACTGTACTGAAGATGCAGCTTTGTGGGACAGACACTGAAGTCCCATTAGTTTTTGGATTGAATCAGGCAGTCCCAGAATGGTTTGGGTTGGAACGACCGTAAAGCCTATCCATCAAAAGGCAGGGACACCTTCCACTATCCCAGGCTGCTCCAAGCCCTGTCCAACCTGGCCTTGGCCACTTCCAGGGATCCAGGGGCAGCCACAGCTTCTCTGGGCACCCTGTGCCAGGGCCTCCCCACCCTCCCAGGGAACAATTCCTTCCCAATATCCCATCTAACCCTGTCCTCTGGCACTGGGAAGCCATTCCCCCTTGTCCTGTCCCTCCATCCCTTATCCCAAGTCCCTCTCCAGCTCTCCTGGAGCTCCTTTCAGCACTGGAAGTGACTGTAAGGTGTCCCTGGATTCTTCTCTTCTCCAGGCTGAACAAGCCCTACCCTCCCAAAACTCTTTCAAGGGTCCTGTTAGGCCCATGTCTGTAACATTAAAAATCTGAACACCTGAGGAACTCCTGTCCCAAATCCTTCCTTTCACAGAAATTTTCTCTGTGTAAAGGAGAAGGAAAGTCCATGGCAGGGAATCCTGCCCTGCTTCCTGTGGCTGGGTCCTGCCTGCAGGAGTTGGGGATGAGTGCCCAGTGACCAGCCCTGATGCTGGGACCACACAGCTGGCTCAGTTGTTGAGGAAAATTACTGGTAGATATCATCCCTTCTGTAAAGGACATAATTAATATGTAAGTAAGTGATTTTTTTAATGCATTATTTACATTCCTGAGGCAAGATGAAAAAAGCCCACAATGTATTTCATACCTACCTAGGTAGGCTTCATGTTCCTGCAACTAAAACCAGCACTGTTGGCTCTGAAATATATTCAAAAGGAACTTTTCTTTGGTGCTGATTCTTTCTTTGTAACTTTCCCAGTCTTTTCACTTCTTCAAGGCTGAACTGTTTTGGCCCCAAATCCCCTATTTTTGCTTTTGCTAAGATAGGTAATTACCTGTTCCACTTTATCACTTACATCATGCACAGGTAAAGCTTTCAGGGTTTGCCCTTTTGAATTTTTTTTTCATCCCTCTTTCTTTTCAGGTGTAGCTGAGACTTAGATTGCATTAACAGCAGGTATTTGGGATCATCCTTTATTGCTAGCCAGTTCAATGTAATTGTTGTACCCTCCTGCTCTGCCGCTTCTTTGTTCCCATTAAGAAAATCCTGCCTTCACAAACGCGTCAGACTTGTCCTTGGCGAGGGAAGGATTGTGCCATGTGGGAGCAGAGCAGTGCTACAAGCCAGCACTGAAGAAAGTAAGATAGCTAATAAAAAAGAAATTCAAGTCAAAATGGTAAAATTACTCTAAAGGTTTCCTTTGAAATTGTGCTGAGTGGCTGATAGAAAAACGGCATTTCTGTAGTGCTCAGCTGAGCCTGAGAGTGAGGGATCACTGAGCCTCTCCGCAATGAGAAATGGTTATTAGGAGGGGAATTAAGGAATGTCTATTATTCACAGACTGGAAGATGTGATGAAGATATCACCTGTGTTTAAATCAATCTTCTCCAGCAATTTACCTCAATTTTTCCAACTTCAGCAGTAGTTGCCTTAAGAGGCTGTTCAGGAGGATAATGGAGAAGAGAGATGGGTGGATGGAGAAAGTTGCAATTAGGTAGAAATAGCAGAGGCTGTCACGTTACAAAAAGTTGGGAGTGTCTTAAGGTACTTAGAGCTGATGACCTGGTGAAAATGATAATCACTCAGTTGTTATTAGCTGGGGACGAGGTGGTGGAAGGTCAGGGGAGACCAGAGGTGACAGGGAGGCACTGGGCCCTTTACAGCACAGGAGCAAATTGTGGGCTAGAAAAGGGGGCAGCTGAGGAGCCCTGGAGATGGAACCCACCAACTTCACTGGGTCCTGAAGTCTTTGAGAAGGGAGATTGAAGGGGTGCAGCAAAACTTTGTAAACTTCTTTTTTTTTTTTTTTTTTAATTTCCTGCTGGAATTGATTTTATGTGGAATTTTAGGCTGAATGCAATGATCCATTAAAACAAAACAGAAGGAAAGGAAATATAGAAAAATGTAGGGTTTGCTACCTTTTTTTATTCTTTCTCTTTTCTTTTGGTGTTAAACTACTTGAAAAAGAGACAAATAATCCGGGACCTTCCAGTTTAGCTCTGTTCTCATTATCCTGGCAGAAGTACAGAAAGAATGCAAAATCAGGCAGTGTCTATATTCTTCTAAGGTAGAACTCTTATTAAATTAGAGATAGAGCATTTTAGCAACAAAGTAATTTATCGAACATGAATAATAATTGGAATTTCTGTCCTAAGAGATTACTGCTGGAAGGCAGCACCTGGGTGGGTTGCCCAGACACCTGGTGGGATGCAGCAGGGAGCACTGGGGCATTGCCACTCTGTCCCATACTGTGCCAGGTCAGGGTTTCATGGGTTTTCCTGCCCATCTCATCAGACCCTGGGCTAATGAGATTCCTTGCAGAAGAAATCACACCTCACTTAAGGCCCTTAAAATCAATCACTATACAAAGAGCAGTTAAAACAATAAAAAGTGAAAAATCATTACCAGTCTGTGTTTTATAAGGTACCTACTTGTGCAAGTTGCCTGCTCCAATTGATAGTGAGAACATGTCTGTGCAGCAATGTTATGGTTGTCTGGTTGTGTGTTAATATACGTAAAAAGAAATGTGGTACTTTGGATATTGAGGCACTGTGCTGTTTCACATGATGTCTTGGAGGAGCTTATACTGTGTTTTACCAGGCTTATTTGTTTGTCTTAACAGTTTCTATAAAAAGAATGTTTTACAACGAACAGAGGAAACCCTACCAAGCAGTCCCAAAATAATTCGGGCAACTGACAGAAGGCAGAGCTTTCTGCTATGAAGAGGTTATGAGTGCCTACATTTTTTTTCGTATCTCTGTATCTGTATCTGTTTTCGTATCCATGTTACATTAGCTTTGGAGAGTGATTTTATCTTTAAATATGAATCAGACAATGTTGCCTAGACAACCTCTCTTCAAGCTTTTCATTTTGCCCCCATTGCGTGCTGAACCTCCACCCAGTCTCCCAGAGCAACTGGTCACTTGTTTTTCAAGTGGAGTTTGATTTGATGGAGCAAAGCATTCCAAGTGCAGGATTTTCTTGGCTCCTTTGCAAGTCACTCCAGCGAGTGTTCCTTGCTCTGTCTCCAGGGCTGGAGGAGGCCAATCACACTGGCAACTGGATTCCAGCACAGGAAACAAAATGTTTGAATAAGGTGCAGCTCTGTGGTTAATTCCTGCTTTCCCAGCCAAGGCATGGATATCCACATGGGAATGCAGAGCCAGTGGCTACCCAGGCTGTTGCACAGGATTTCTGCTGGGCTATTGATTTTCATTGCACCAGTGCTGTATTTTAGGCTATCAGAGTTGTGCTCACTTTTGTATTCTCCACAAATATCTTACTGCAAGGTACCTTTTGTTAAACCAGAATGATTTCTGTGGCTTGGCAGGTGCTCAGGTGGTCTGTAGGTATTGGCTGTCCTGCGGGTGGGATGAGGAGGAGCATGTGGGGTTCAGTTACATGTCATTGTTCCCTACCGTGAGAACTTTTGATATATCACAGAATCACAGAATATCCTGAGCAGGAGGAGACCCCCTGGAATCATCCAGTCCAATTTCTGGCCCCAACAGTCCTGGAGCTCTGGCAGCCTCCAGGCTGTGCCCATTCCGTGGGGAGCCTGGGCAGTGCCCAGCACCCTCTGGGCGAAGAACCTTTCTCTGATCTCCAACCTAAAACTTCCCAGGAAAGGCAGTGAGCTACTCAGCTGTAGATTACTGAGCTTTGCCTCAGCATAACAGAGTGGGAGAAGACACAGGCTCTAAAAAGCTGAAATTAAATATATCTCTGTCTTGTCAAAGGGGGAGTGACCAACTCAGATCAGATTTGGATAAATATAGGCTCTGTTTGTCATACAGTAATATTAAATTCCCGTTTCATTTTTTATAGCCTCAGTGTAATTTATGCCCCTTTTGCTCCTACTTCTCATGCCTTTGCCAACAGACCCTCTTTTCCCAGGCGCTTCTCTGCACTGTCACTCTTTCAGCTTTATTAAATAATGGTTGTACTGTTCTGTCTTAAAGTTGCAAAGGAAGCTCTGGCAAAGTGATGTTTTAATTAAATATAACAGTAGAGATGGCTCTGCTTCTATTAATAAAAAACAAAAGAATTTGCTTCAAAGGTTTCTTTGCTCCTTTACTGCCACAGTAAATTTATTACCTCAAGGAACATGGCTGTGTTGGTGACAAGGGGATGGCCAGGCTGTGACAAAACAGCAGGGGGTGCCTTGACTTTGGTGGGGACATGCCCTGGGCACAGTCCACAGGGGTGAAGGCTCAGCAGGGATCTAAGAGCCACCTCTGATTCCTCCTGCCTGGGCCTGCAGGAGCTGGAATCTCAGATTGTTTACCAAGAAGCAGCTGAAAGATGAACAAGACAGGAATTCATCATCCTGCCTGAGATGAGAGTTTATCCAGTGACAGGCTTATATGATCACTGGTGTTCTGAACAGTTTGTGTTTTTCACAGAGAGAAAAACAATTTCCCCTTGAAGGATTTATTTTTTTTGTCAAATATTTCCAAAGTTTCAATTATTTTTTTTAGCTATTGCATCCCTTCTTTCCAGCAGAGAGACACAGGGGTCAAAGTCTCTGCTGAATCTGTCTCCTTAAAGTCCTTCCCATGTTCTGAAAGGCTGGCTGCAGCTGAGGGTCTGCTTTTCCAGTTTGCAAGTTTAATGTGGCTTTTCTGTTACATTTACAAATGTGGAATCTGTTGGTATTTAATATGATCTGTACTGAATCCACAGCAGGAATATAAATATTTATTGCTATTTTTTTTCTTTGCAATTGATGAACATTTTGCACATGGGCTCCGCATCTCAGGGTTTTTTGTGCGTTCGAGGGAGGGTTGTGGAAAACTCATCAAAGTTTACTGGATAAAGAAAATGCAGATGATATTGTGAGCTGCAATGTACTACAGTGAAGAGATTGTTCAAAATGCAATACATTGAAAGTTATTTCATCCAGAACATAAATGACATTTCAGATTTTGAAAAGAATAATTATCTGAGCTGGCACATGAAAGAGCTCTTCTTTATCTATTGGAGCTTTTTTTGTGTTTTAACCTGTTAAAGATAACTATGGGATTTCTTTAGTGTGTGAATAAAATGGAGTGACTGATAACCTTGGTCTGTCACACACAGCCATTAGGGTTTGCCCCAAGGGTGCTCTGCCCATACTTTTCCTGACATGCTAAGTAAGTCCAGGTCTTGCATCTCTGGAGTTTTTTTCTTTGAGGCATCTTTGTGAGTTGCAAAATAGAGCCTAAACAGTCCCCCCGAGTCTGCTGCTGTTCGGGCCCAGTTTCCCAGGAGGGGAGGCGGTGCTGTGACTGCCTGTCCCCGTTGTCCCTGCCTTGGCACAGGACAGTGTTTGTGGCTGTAACTGCACGAGGGTGACACAAGGCAGTGGATGCACAGCTGTGGAGCTGGGATGTGTCTGAGGATGGAAATGGTCCGGTCTGGGTTTGAAATGCAGCCTGAGCATAACAGCTGGGTTGGGTCAAACCTGAGGTGCTGATAGGTCTGGACAGACCCTGGCTGGAAAAACAGGCTCCAAGCTTTATCTGTCTGTACAAACCAGCTTCCATACCCAGCGTAAGTGAATTTCCTCCGCTTTCCTTGACAGCTATGGATCTCAGAGGCTGACAAACACAAATTTCAGTTCCCCCTTGGAGAATATGGAGAACAAAACCTGTACTGTGGTGAACTCAATTTTGCAGTGCAGCTGAGCTCTAAAGTCTTTACCTGCTCTCTCACTTTCTCTCCTGCACGTGTATTTTTTTTTTGAGTAGAAAAGTGGATTTGGAAACTCTTGGAAATGCAAAGACATGGAAACCAATTGTCTTGATAAGCAATTACAAGAAAGGGTTTAAACAATTCATTTTTTCACATAAAGATACAGCAATAGAACTATTAAGTTCTTACCAAGAACTACTACTAAGAATATTAATCTTTTAGTGAACTGATTTAAAGGAGAAGAGAAAAACGTAACTAACTTGCATTTCTTTTGACAAAAATGTTAACAAACATTTTGTTACAGTATTTTAAGAGTAAATACATCTTTTAAAAATGCAATGGCTATCTAAATTATAGAATCTAAAGTTTTGGAGCTGGGGAGGGTACAGAAAGAACTGAAACTGTGTCTGAAGCAGATGGAAGGTGTAAGAAAAACATACGTTTCTTGCAATGGTTTGTGACCACAAGAGATAAGATTTGGAGCTTTATATTTTATATTCTTTACTAACCAAACCACAAGTAAAAATTTACCAGCCTCATGCCTTTTCTGATTGCTTTCCAAAACTATGCCAACTGATTGCTTTAATTTTTTCATATTTATAAAATACTTAGAGGATTAGTTTAGCAGCATGATGGTAGACAAATATAGTTTAGCCCAGGAATTCTCTCTAATCAGTGGCTGTCTGGGCAAGTAGGAGACATAGGGTCATCTGAAATACTCCCCTAAATATTCTAAAGAGAAATGGCAAATAGGTTTATAAGGGTTTCTATAAGGTGATGAGATTTAAATATTTCTGTAGTTGGGTTATATGCAAAATAATGTTCTTCAATTATAGTAATTGTTGCTTTATCCAGAGTTCCACTGCCTGATTCCTAACATCCTGAAGGTGTCCCAAATACAAGGATTGCCCCCTCCCAGCAGAAAGCTCTTGTGGAGTGGTCCTTGCTGTTGAGGTGAGCCCTGGGAATTCCACCGCTTCCAAATTCATTCTGATCACATTGTAATAATTCTTTAAATATGCTTGTGCAGTAGATGAGCTGGTTTTGACCCTTATTGGGCAGCAGAGACTCCTCTGGCCACAGAGCTGACATGTCAGAGTCCTGCCATACTCTTTATGCACATTTGAAAGTTTATTTTGCATCAGTAGTTCCAGCCAGTGTGGGAAAGTGAAGTTAGATATCAAAAGAGTGTAAGAGCTCTTATCCTCTGTCTTATCAAGGCACTGGAAATCCGTGGCTTGTATTTCTGTGAGCTTTACAACTCCTCTCTGTGATCAGAAGTAGGATCCACTTGAAAGATGAGGAAGGATGTTCATACTGGGGTTCCCTGGTTTGCAGAGGTAGAGGGGGATCTCATGGCTGAAGACAACCTCATGTTACACTCGGTGTTCCCACTGGAGGGAGAGTAAATCCAGAAGAAGTTGCTTGTTTTTGAGCTATCTGCCTGTGCTGGTTCTGGCTGGAGTAGGGTTCTTTTACTTCCCAGTGGCTGCTGTGGAGCTGTGTTTGGGTTTGTGCTGAGCACAGGGCTGATACCACAGAGATGTTTCTGTTCTTGCTGAGCTTGCACAGAGCCAAGGCCTTTCCTGCCCCTTGTCCAGCCATGCTGGGGAGGGGCTGGGAGGTCTGGGAGGGGACATGACCAGGACAGGTGACCCCAACTGACCCAAAGAATGTTCCAGACCATGTGACATTGTGCTCAGGATACAAAGTGGGGGGGACAAGGAGAAAGAGGGGATGTTTTAAGTGATGCTGTTTGTCTTCCCAAGGCCCCGTTACATCGGATGAGGCCCTGGGAAAAGGAATGAGTGGCTGTGAGAGTCTAGGGGGCTGGAGTTAAATTATGACAGTGGCTGAAGTCATGCTTTTCCTTCACTTCATAACTAACCATATAAATTAAGTAAATATTAGTCATCCTTTCGAAGGGAATAAAGAGAATTCTGTAGTATGGGGCCACATGTCTGCATCATTTATTGCAGTTCCGTTATGAACCCACAATTAATTTAACATTGGGTTTGTTTCCCAGCCTTTCAGTTGTCCTTCACCCTGCTAAGATGTTGGGGCAGGGCAGGGAGTGAGCACTGTGGGTTTTTCCATCTGTCCTGCAGTACAAGGTGCCTTGGTGACCCAGCAGCCATGAAGCTACAGAAAACAATTCTTTAAGGCTAGGAAAGAAACCTCATGCTCTGAGTCTCAATATTTACTGTCCACAGAATAAATGTACCCTTAAAAAAAAAAAAATTAAGTTAATATTTTGCTCTGTTTCTACAGGGTTGGAGTTACTTCAGACTAAGTGTGAGTGAAGAGATAAATTCATGTGGTTTGCACAAGAAAGTGTTTTATCCATTTTCACTTACTAAAGCACACAGAAAGTTCATCCGTCATTATGAAATCCAAAGGAAAATAGAGGATTTAGGTATTATTGCTTGATGTTTTCTGCAAAAAAATCAATACATTTTCAAGGCACTTTACAGCATTGATATTTTGTTAAGCAGACACATCTGTTTCCAGATGTGGGTTGTTCAGTTTGTCCAGGGTGTCTCAGCATTAATTTAAGCCACGAACTCCCACACCTAACTCTATATTTATCCAATTTACCAGACTCTTTTCCTTTAGTGATTCTTTATGCTTTTGTATTTGCCACCTACTGCTTCATCCATAAACTAGATCAATTTATTTTCCTGGACCCAACACCACAGGCATAGCAAGTCTCTCTGAACTGTCACAGGTCACACGTAAAATGGCCTTTTAAAGATGTGTTTATGGCTGTTGTAAATCTCTCTATTCCCTCTCCTACTGCAGAAGAGTGTTTCAGAACAGGGCTTGTTTTGGGAACTCTTTGCAGGACGTGTGCAGCACTCAGGAGGATGCTGGGGTAATCTGTCTAATGAAGGCAAACTTGACAACTCGCAGTTTTCTAGAATTCAATAAAAATTGAATGGGTTTGGAAGCTGATGTGCTGCCTTCTGGCCCAGAGGTTTTGGTGGTGGTGTTTTCACTGGATGGTGTAGAAGTCGATGAAGAGAAGTGAGGCACAAGAGAGAAACTAAAGGGCAACAGAAAAGCAGGAGAGAGGACAGTAAGGCAGAGGCAAAGAAACTGAGGAGTGGAAATCTCAGTTGCTCTGGAGTTACCCTGCTGGAGCTATTGAAAATTATTGTAATTTAAATAATTATTAGGAGCTAAAAATTACATCATTAACCCAGGCAAAATCTTCCTGAAATGCTGCTGCTTTTGTCTCCAAGTACCTGTCACTGCAGGTGGCACTCACCAACCTCTCCAGTCACTCTTGTCTCCATCACAGTCATTATTTTATCACCTTTCTTCCCTCTTCCACACGGGAGAATGGGGTACTACTGTTATGCTGGAATTGTCTTCTTTTCTTTCATCCAAACTCAGCTGGGTTCTCAGCTTCAACTTCTGCAGGACTCTTCAGTACATTCTCTTTCCCACTGTATGAACATCATCATCTTGACTCCAACCCCTGTATAGAATCACAGAATGGTTTGAGTTGGGAGGGTCCTTAAAGAATATCTAAATCCAACCCTCTGCTAAGGGTGGGGACACCTTCACCTTCCACCCTTCTAGGTTGCTCCAGGCCCTATCCAACCTGGCTTTTGTCTATACCTCTTGTCTTCTCTCATTCCCGAGAGATATGTGTGAAGTTTTAAGAGCAATTTCCCCTTACACAAAGTTCTCTGTAAAGCCCACTTGAGTTCCCCCCTTGTTCACAGGATATGCTGCTCCTCAGCCACTTCGCCCATGAATAGTATATTTTACTTTTTTTCACATCAATCCTTGTGTCTAAGGGAAAAATTACTCTAATAGAGCTGTCCACCCTTTTCTGCATCCCTTATGATTCCTTGTGACTCTCTGCCTGTGAGTCTCTGTTATGTCTGACTGGGGATATCACATGCATTGCACTTCCTGGCTTTGCTTCTCCAACTATTCCTTTCCTCTTAACATTCCATATTTCCACTATTTCTAATGGAAACTCGTGTGGGTAGCTGAGCACTCAACACGTCCAACAGCATTAAATTTGCTTTATGCCTTTCATCTCATAAATGGCCAAGAAATTTACGGCTGGAACCTGTGATTAATGTGTTGCTGGGGTAGTGGAAAATGTCCATAACTCTGTGACTGCGGTCAGTGAAAGGGTATTTTCTCTCAATGGGATGAACTCCTAATCCTCTGGGAGGGATGGTGATCCTGGGACACCAGGTTGGTTAACTTGGAATGCTTTTGTATTGGTTCTTTTGAAGAATAAAACTGTTGACAGGAGTAGCATAACACTGGTTTAGTCTTTTATAGTTGAGTAGTATAGAAACGAAATTCTATTACAATATTTGCATAAGTTATTCAGTACACAGAATTTTGTTTCAAACTTTTAAAGACATTACAATTACCTTAAGCTGCAAAGAGCAGTAAATCAGTAATGCATATTAATCCTAATTCCTAAGCAAATATGCACACTTAATGTAACTTTTCTTCTTCAGGAACATTCACATATTAAAGAGAGCTGTGCAGGCCCTCCCTGTCCAGCTCTGACAGACTGGAACATGGTCAGGAGGCTGCCTTGAAATCAATTTTTATTCCAAAACTTTTGCTGCCAATCCCTTCACCTCTCAGGGTCTGAAACTATACCTCCCTGTGAAGCAGGCTATGCCCATGGCCTGGCCTCTGGCCTCTCCTGGCTGCAGAAGGCTTTCACTTGGATTTTCAGCAGCTGTTCCTATCTGTGACTGCCTCTGTCTGGGGCATTAATTCTACTTCAGGTCACTGTTTCTTTGGTGGTCGTTCTGAATTAGCCACCCACTCCAGCATTCCAGTTGCAAGACTAGCTCCACCAAATTTTGATTACAACAGTACCACAGTCACTGCTGGAAAGATTTTTGGGTCTTCTGATGTACTGTTTTGTCTTCTTGTTTATTATTACATTGTTTCATGCTTGCATTTATCAGATGTGTGATTCTACTGTCACTTCAGAGAACTCACAAAAAGAACCTATTTAGGTTATCCCTAATTAGGCATCAAAAAGCCTCTGCATTGTTTCACATCTTCTTGATATTTCAGCCATGAACCAGATTTTCCATTATTATTTAAGTCTGAAAGGGAATGGGAGAAAAGTCCCTTACTTACAATTCAAAATTCTGGTATTGGGCACCACATCATGGTTTTTGGGACAACTGGGATCAAGTGCTCTCGAGTCAAGTGAGCTGTTTTCCTGGTGTATAGAAAAATATAGTTCACAAAAAAACCTCAGTGTGTGAAATGGGCTTCACCAACATCCCTTCCTTTTTCTAACAATTGCATGGTAATTCCTCCAGTCACAGAGCAAAGATAAGGCAAGAATTAGAGACTTTACTCTGAATACCTTTGCAAAACAGCCAGAGGTTTTTTCTCTAGTAATTCGTCTCCAAGAACCATCAGTTTTCTGTACTTCCATGAGTTTTGTGATAAAAACAATCTGCTAATAAGGTTTTAAACATTTCAACTGCTTTTGTGTCATTACAATTTTCCCTGTATGGTTAAGCATAAGGCATTCCTTGATCTATGTTTTGTGGGAGATAAAAGTTTCAACAAAATAATGGAAAGTTCTTCGTTGCAACAGGTTATAAAATCAGGAGGGAAGACACAAAGCTGCACACAGTTTTCCAGCTTTCCAGACAGGATATGTATCTACTTCATCTCACCAGAGAGCTGAATCTGTCCTTTGGTGGGGCATTTGCCTAAGGATCTTCCACCCGTGGTAAAATACCCAGGGAGGTTCTCCATGGCCTCCAGATTTCTCAAAGCTAGCACCACTGCCTGCCTTTCTGATTACTTTTGTATTTGTCTTGTTATTTACACCTTGATTTTAAGTCTCTTCTTTGGGGAATATATTAAATAGAAGTGACTTTCTTTTCTGTAACAATCAGTCTGGTGTGTTATGGACTAAAATTTTAAAATGTGTTCTAATTGAGGTACTGAAAAGAAAATTTTCTGCGTGTCAGGCATCCTCAGTAGAGACTTTCTTTTTTCTCTGTTAAAAAAGCAGCTAATAAATATCTGCATTATCAGAATGGGACACCTGCAACAGCTTGAGAAGGGCAACTGGAGACACAGAACGCTGCACAGATATTCCCTTCACTACTGTCAGGCAAACAAGATGCTGTCTGTCAGGAAAAGGACTGCTGAACCGTTGGAAATCCCACAGGACTTTCTCCTGGGGCTCCCTGGGAACTTTGCCTACTCCTGAAAAAAACTGTCCTGAAAGATTTTGAACTGGGAGCTGAGATTCTTCTTGAATGCAGCAGCACACCCACCACAGCTACCCATAGACCCTTTGAGGAACCTGGGAAATTCAGTAGCAAACAACTAAACACCCAAGTCTGCATTTTGTGTTTCAAAATCTTAAGGCTGTCCCCTTAATTAGTCTGGGAAGCTCAGAAGGTGGAGACTGAGAAGCTGTGTTCCAGAAAAGAAATCCAGTTCTGAGGAGAAAATGCTTATTTGCTCTGGAAATAGACTCCCCAAGGCAAGAGGATTTTAGGCAGGGTGGACCACATGAAGCCACATGAAGCTGGATATTAACTGTTCAGATGGGGTGTTGAAGGAATATTATTTGCCCAGTGGAGGAGCTGGGTGCTAACTTGGAAAAAAAAAAAAAAAAAAAAAAAGAAGGACTTTAATTTCTGTCAGTCTGTGCTCTTCTCCTGGTGCTTAATAGTTTTCCAGGGCTTTCCAACCATGCACATGAGATGTGTAGAGAAGCTATAGCTTCCCCTGAGTCAGTGTAGTGTAATAACATTGCCTGAGAAGAGGAGGGGGGGGAAATCCTTGGTTTTCCTTTCTTCCTCAGATATTCCTGGCTGAGAGATGGGTGGGTGGCTCGTGCAGACTGAAAGGTGTCTCAGTCTAACTCCTGTTGTTCCAAAGTAAATCTGTTTTCCATTCCTGTCTCTGACTTGTGTAGATTGCAGAAATCCATTCACATTTAGCAGGGAAATTTGCACTCAATAAACTCCTCTGCAGGAGCGTTTCACTGTCTTAGGTTGATGTATGAGGAAGCTCCACGTCTTCCCTGCTTGAGTCTGACCTTCCTGGATGGTGTCCTGTACTGCCCGAGGGATGTACCTGTCCAGATCACCATCACTAGGAACCTGGGAGCCTCTCAGGTAACTGTTCACCACTGGGAACAGTGCTCTGTGTGCCCACATTTGAGCTTTGGTCTCCGGAGTTTTTCAGTGTCACAGTGAGTGGGAAGCAGGACATAAACCTGGTCTTGATGAGGGACAGTGTGCATGGTATTGGTGGTATTCTCTTTCTGAAGGATTCTGTAGACCTGCCTACTTTCGGTGAAAGTCCCTGATTGATTCACTTAGTTCTCAAAGATGTAATTTAAACCTGGTTACTTCTCTACATTCTTTTCTTTTGTGCTTAATTCAGTTCATTTAGGATTCTGTACTTGGGGTTGTGGGTGTGCACAGCCATGCAGAGGTACATGAGTGATTGCACCTCTGGCCTTTTCTGGGGTTTTGGTGACAGTAGTGAAGAAAGAAATAAAACAATTTCTTCCATGTGTAGTTTGTGTGTATCTTTAGGTTACCTGACTTGCACTGATTGCTCTGTCCCTGAGGAAAAGCACTGCTGTCACCCTATGGCTCTCTTCTCTTTTTGATACCTTAATTTCTACACAGTATAATTTGTCTAAATAGGAAAAGCTTTTACGTTACCAGCAGGAAATGTGAACCAGCTTGTTTACCACCTGAGGCTATACATGTGTGGGTAAAATATTCCTAAATGGAATGCATGATATACAAAGCCTTTTTATTTGTCACCTGCCAGAATATCTGTGTGCCTGTGTGGTCAGTCCATTAGCACTGAAAGGGACAATCCTTTCCCTGGGCACCATGCTCTGAAATAAATGACTGGGGTCACCACTTTGTTTAATTTCATTGCTGCTGGTTTAGATTACAAAAATGTGGGTGTATTTTCTTTTTAACAATGCGCTTGAAGCAATGCTGTTTTTCTTCAAGCTAAAAATACTTCTGTATAAAATGTCACATCTAGAATATCACATTTGTTATTAACTTCTTAGGAAGCCTGAACTTTTGTACTGGAAGTGAACAGGGTCACCAGAACAATTTGTTCTTTGTCTATCCCGTTACACATCAACTCTAAAGATTTCCAAAGATCCTCTGGACTGCTGTAGGCTAGAAACACATTCCCAAAAGAACCAAGGCACTTTACCTCTCGCTGGCTGCAGTCAGCCACTACCCAGATTCCATCCCAGAGGTTCTCCCATCAAGGGATTTGATTTTTCTGGGTGATTCATCTTCTGTAGACCCTGGTTTATTTATTTATTTTTTTAATGGCCTGCTGTTTGATTGGTATTTCTGCATTAATTTTCACTTCTGTCTATCGAGGTGAGGCTGACTGCTCTGTGGGGTTTTTCTCTCCTCTGGCTCCTGTGAACGGGCTATTTTTTTTCCTTGGTTTTGATAGGAGGAAAGAACAGTGGAAGAACTAAAAATTGATTTGGTTTGAAGTAAGGCTGGGATTTCTTTCAGATTGAGCTTGATAGTAACAGAATACATTCTCCTCATTAACATCACCTGGTGACCAAGTAGAGATTTGATGCTGCAGCATAAGCAGCAGAACACTGTGGATTTTATAACTTCATGATCATTAAAAGTAGGAGTTTTAATGCAGAAGAGCATTTGTAGTCTCTTTAGTTGGTATCTATTATGTCATATTAGATTTTAGGACACTCTTTAATTGCTTCTAAGGTGCCAAATTGAAAACCTACCTTTCTTTCATGAGTTTGTGCTTCTGACTCAGAAACTTGGGTGCCTTGTTTCATCAGTGGAAAATAATTTGTAGTGTCATGTGGTTTGCACATTGTTAGTTTAGGGTGCAGTTTTAGTCCATAGTTTCTAGTTTAAATTTGGGCTCACTGATTTTCATGGACCACTAGGCTCTGTAGAGCTAACAAACTACAATTTCTGCAATCATACATTGAGATTAGTTTGTAAGACTTTCACTGAGATCCAGTCATAAGGTGTGAGGGGCTTTGCTGTGGCAGTGTGATAACTAAATGAAACCATTTTGAGTAGTTTTTGGTGTGTACAGTGCACAAAACAGTGTTGTTTTCAAATGCAGCAACTCAATTAGTATGAGACAAGACAAAAGTTTTCTCCTGCCCTTTCTCAAAAGACAGATTGCTGTACTTTTTTTTTCTATGTCAACTTTCTCTATGCAAAACTTCACACAGCACAGGAGAAAGTTTGAGAGAACAAGGTCTAAAGTACTCCCTGAGACTTCGGGTGTCACAGGGTTGTCCCCTGCAGAATAAAAATGCTTTTGCCTTGGCTGTCATTGCTGTGAATTCAATGGAGACTGTGGTTGAACTTGAGCCCAGTTCAGGGTCTCATTGGCAAGATAAGTCTATTCTGAAGGCCATCCACTCTATTTTTGATGAAGATTAACAAAGAATTGTTCTATATACATTATCCACTGGCTCAAGAGGAAGCAAAAGTGATGCCTTATCCCAGCTGTGCTTGGTCGTAAGGCAGGAAAACACAATTGGATGGATGAGGCTCGCTGGGAAGTTGCAGGGAGAAATCACAGGGCTGGATGTGAAAGCAAAAACAGCTGAAGTGGGAGAATGAGAGATACACAGAGAGTGGGAAACTTGTTTTCTTGTATTTCTTCCTTTCTGCCTTTTTCATGGGTGTTTGTGTTCAGAGCCTTGTGTTGTCTGGTTTCTTCTCTTTCTCCTGAGGAAGTCAGCATGGCTCTCCTAGCAATCAGATGAGGAAGACAGAGACTGAAAACTTCCTGATTGCACCCAGGCCATGTGGAGAAGCACAGGCAGAGTGCTGTCCAGGGCTTCCAATACTTACGGTACTGATTTGGCTTTTTAAAAATAAATCATCTTTTCACTTCTTATTAAAAACCAAAAATCCTGAGTTTGAATTAGGCAGATCTCTTTCACTGTTAAAGCCAATAAAGAATTTATTTAATTCAGATTCAATTTATTTAATTCAACCATTTTTGCCAGGTACTTATTCTTTGTGTTTTACAGATGTTCATATACTACAAGTAAGAGTAGATATTGCTGCTCCCCTCTACTCCTTCCTTATACTAAGGAAGAGAAGATTTGTAGTTGTGTATGATTAATGTACTTCTCTTTGTCCAGTGGTTTTTTTTTCTATTTTACATTAGGTTTGAGGGGTGTGTATTTAACAAGATAACTCAAATTGATATGTGTGGCTTGACTACATATAAATATATATATATACACACTATTTCAGTAATGAATGAAGGCAATGATAACTTTGATATAAAAACATACGATGACAATATTTGAAGTTAAAGTAGCTACTGCAAAAAATTATTGCTGATACTTTGTAACGATATTTTAAAGTCCAGTCCTTAACAGGTTTCTTTGAATTGATCAAGATCATAATAAAAATCTTGCTTTCTATAATACCCTGCTATACCTTTCTATATACCATAGTGTGTGTATGGACCTGAAGAAGTGCTCTTTTCCTTGGTTAGCAGCCTGATTCTTCAGTTATATATTTAAGCACGGAAACCAAAGAATCAGTCATCCCTGTAATTAGCTTTCTTTGGCTTTTCTATGCCAGCAAAGAAAGGTTTGTCATTATTACAGGCAGATCACCAGTTCTGTGTTAAGGCTGTGAACTGTTCTCTCTTTAAAGGTTGACTGTCTCCTGCATGCTTTAAAGTACATGTTTTTACAAAGATGGCCTCACAAATGAATGTCTCACAGCTGTGTTGAGAGTCATTAGAAACAGAGGATTTTTCTCACTCTTATTTTATTCTGGTTGAAAAGAATACTAAGTAAGTTGTTTCTGTTACAGAAAGAATATCCTATCATTTTTCTCCCTGAAAGTCTCCAGTACTTCACCTCATTTGGTCTCATTTCTGTCTGCAGAACTGTGCTGTTGGTACAGCTGGCATTGAGTGGATGTGTGCTTTTACTGGCAGGGAACACACATAGAAAGGCTTTGCTGCAGAGAACGTCCCGGAGGTCTTCTGCTGCTCTAAACTAGGTTGGAAATTGTGCATATTTTCCTTGGAGAGTGAAACTCTCTTCTCTGCCTGAGCAGAGTTGACCTGAGGAGCTTTTCTGGTGGGAATCCAGCATTGCTGCTTCTCCTTTGGAGGGAGAGATAGTCTTGGGCTTCATTCACACACAGGTATTGTCTGACTGTCATGAGGAAAAGGTAATGTGTTTATCACAAATGTTGGAAAAGGAGCTGTACAGTTCAACCTCTGCTGGAAAGACTGGGACAGTTTCTTTCTTGCTAGAACATGTTGTTCAGCAGTCTTCTGCATTTAAGAATTTCATAAATTCTGGAGAAATGATTACTAAATTTAATCAAATCTTGGTGAATTCGCTGTCAGAAAATACAGTGAGAATTATCTCAGCCCTGTGAGAGTTGCACCCTGAACACAGACAAGCACTTCTGTTCTAAGCAGAACACCTTTCCTTTTGTGTGTGAGAGGTTTCTGTGGCTTTTCTTCATAATGCTGTTCCCATCCTTCTGTGGCAGCAAAGTCCTGATTTCATTCTCATGGTGTTCTTTATCCACAGATTAGTGTGTGTGAGGTCACTGGATAAATGCTTCACATCCCCTGCTGTCCTCAGGGAATAGAAGTTGCATCCTCAAATCCGATTATTTACTGAACTGGCTGTGCTGAAGCCAATGCTTTGAGAAAAGTATTTTCAGACCTCTTTGGTTTTTAAAATGGTTCATTTATATATGGGTTATTTATCCCTTTTAACAACAAAACATGAAGTGTTCCAAGGTGACCAACTTTTTCCCAATAACCAGTTTGTTTTTCCAAGTATCAGAATTCCTCAGGTACCTTTGGGCAATGCTTTTCTCTTTTTGACAGCTGAGTGTTGGTTACCCTGTGTCCCCTGCACCTGCATCAGCCAGCCCAGACAGCACATCCTGCAGCCCAGGAGGGCACTGGGGTTCCAGGGGCCTTAAAAAGGACCACATCAGTCTGGAGTATTTCTAATGATGCCGATGAGACCGCAGAGAGAATCACTTTGATTGAAGGGGTAGGTATTCGGTAAAGAAACAGTTCACAATACACACAGTCTACAAGTGTAACATTACTTCACGACAAAAGGTGGAAGAAGCCAAATCCCCTGAAGCAACTCAGTGGTAATAGGAGTACAAACCCATGTGCAGCTGTAGCTGTTGGAAATGTGTAGGAACACTTGGATCAAGGACCATCCCACAGGGGCTGCCCTGCACTGTGGGCTGGGCAGGCTGGCACCGAGCTCTCGGGACGGTGCGCTCGCAAGGTGGAGTCTTTTTTAACAAACTCTAGACCCACGTCATTGTACACTGGCAACAGCACTGGAAAGCAGATATTCAGATCTAGTCTGCAGCACACCAGACTGACTTTATTTGGGGATTTATCAGGAAATGTGATGGAAACAGGAAGTTCTGCCTGCCATGCAGAGCACATCGAGTCAGGGGCTGCTCAGTGTGGTGGTGGTGAAGAAAACAAAAGCAAGTAGCACACAGATGTAATTTTCCCTCATTTGTACAAGGCCTGCACAGTCAGATCTGATTTCTTCTAGAAGAGACAAAAAAGAATATCCCTTGTACCGATCTGGCCTTTGTCTGTAATTGAATTTTAATCACCCCCATTGCTCTTGTAGAGAAAGCTGGTGGTAAAATGTTATTTCAGAGTGTTTTGGGCAACACAGAACTTTGCCTAACAGTTATTACTGCTCCTACTGAAGTGTTCTAGAGGTGACTTTAGGAGTATTCTTGGGATATTCTAATACCAATATAGAAATAACAGGGAAAGGATGTTATTATTGCATTTGGATTGCGAACTGGTAGGGGGTTAAGTCCATCCAAGCTATCACTTACACAAATGTTCTTTGGTTCAGCTTTTCAGGGCAGTGTAGGGCAAAGTGGACTGTTCATAGCTCAGTTAAGCCTTGTAAAAATAAAAAATAGACTTATTTGTGGCAGATTTGATAAAAAGTTAATAGTGGTTTTGCTGCTTCTTGTAATTCAAAAGAAATATGGTGCTAATTTTTAACTTTTAAAAAAGAAGTTTTTTCAGGTGCACCAGGGGATAAATGTGTGCTGAATAGAAATTTTAGCACAACTGTTGGTACTTGTCAGAGGAATATATTCACAATAAAAACAGAGTTCACCGAAGAGCAACTTGAGAGGTGATTTTCCATTTTTTGCAGCTAATTAAGCACAGAAATGAAGCAGTGGTGCTGGGGTTTTCCACACGGCTGACAAACACAGAGGAAAATTCAGCTCCTGAAATTGGAAATAAAGATAAATTCAATAATTAGCAAAGTGTGTTGGGCGTAGGGAGATGTTTGGTTGGGGTTTTTTCAACTGTCAGGTTTTGTATATTTTGATTTCACTGAAGCATTGATAATTTCCTTTGAGCTGGTGATAAAAACAGGATTTGGTGGACTGAAAAACTGAAGTGATTAAAAAAAAGTCTTCAGTAGCTGGCAAAGAGCTGCTGAAAAGAGCAGCAGGAATCTTTGGGAAGTGTAGGAACAGTCTGCAGAGACAGGAAATCTTCTGATGAGGTCACTTGTTAACAAAGCTCTTGGTAATGACCAAGAAATGGAAGGGGTGAGAAGCAAAACAAAACTCATATTGCCACCCCTCAGTCATAGAGTTTGGATTTAATATTATTATTGACTGAGATTTCCACAAGCAAAGCATTAAAATGTAGTAAGATATTAATTTTTTTTCTTGCTTTTCTATCAGAACAGCAAAAAATCTTAATTTTTGCAGTTTTATCCTATGTAAATTGGAGCATTTGAACAGAGATGGAATCTGGCATAAAATCCTCCTAAGGAACCTTGTTTGTCTGGACTTGAGGATGTGTTCCCAAAGTGGACAGGTAGCACTGCCCAGGTTTCAGGATGTTATTTCACAGAATTCCATGGCTTTTCAAATAACATTTGAAGAATTTTCTCTGTGAGTGGTAGAAGGTGGAGGTGGCTGTGGTTTTTCCTCTCTCCTCATTAAGTTAATGAAATAATTCAATAGAAAAGACTGACTATATCGTATATATATATATAACCAAGACTAGTGACTATATGTAACCAAGACTAATTATCTTCTGGATGTAGCCAGGTTCTGGTTAATAAATTTGAAGTAATCATATTAATTAGTTCATGGACAGTTTAATTGTGGTCAGTTTTAAAATGGTTCTACAATACTAGAAAGAAAAATCTTTTTTAGGAACTAATCACTTCATTCATGAATTTTATTTCTGCAGAAGTGAGAATTGGAAGAACATTCATCAGCTGTGAGTCACAGCATAATAGAATCATGCCAGAGTGGAATCCTTCAGAAATTATTGAACAAATTTGCTAAAGTGACTACTTTGCAATTGTGAATTTGAGAGGTGATCAACACAGTGTCAGCTACTATTGAATCTATTTTCATAAGACTATGACTCATATTCAACTTCTTTGAACTTGTCCTATTAAAATTATTTAGGTAAAACTACGGTTCTATACCTGATAATATTTACCAAAGGCTTGCAAATTTTCTCTGTGTAATTTACATGAATAAATGGAATTTCCTTTTTCTCTGTGCTTTGTATAAAATACATAAGAGAAAGAATTTACTTGGTCAACACTATAGTTGAGCAAGTGACTAAAGGTGACACTTTAAATTCATATATCCTATGAAAAGAAAGGGAAGATATATTTTACTTACATGTCAAAAAACCCCAAATACAAAGGAATAGTCAGTGCTGCTTTAATTCCATCTAAATGAAATGGCAGCAAAAAAGGTACAGTGGAGAGAAAAGAAAAGTTGTGATGTGTGAAATGGAATTGGAGATGACAGAGGAATATCAGAAATCAAAGAAAGCTCTTAAAGATGCCTCAGTAAGGGCTGGCAAATGGTCACCTGACCCAAGATGGAAGTTCTGTAGCCAGCTTTAAAGGATCTGTGAGAAGGGGATGTGTTTTCATGGTGTCCTTGAGGTTTCAGAGAACTCGAATAGAAACTGAAATGATATTTGTAATCCAGGTGAAAGAAGCAGGGGAAAATACAGGATTGTAAAAGAGTTTTCTCTGGAGTGAGACATGTTTGTAGAAGGAATTGTTTATAGAGCCAAGGGTCATACTGGAATTTTTCCCTGCAGGAATTAAGGCATTCAAGGCCTGTTCTGATGCCCATGGCAGTCAGCAGAAGGATGCTTGCTGACTTGAGTGCACTCGGGGGGAGATTCTCACAACACTTGGCTTCACTTAAGTTGTCCTGTTTGTGTCAGATTGACCTCATTTTGCTTGAAACAGAGGATGAGGAGTGATGGACATTGAGGATGAGGAGTGATGGACAATGGGAGTAAGCCAGCCAATGCTCATCAGGGAGCTCAGGCTCTCGAGGTGGCTGTGAAAGCCATTGGCAGGAATGGAAAATGGGATTTATTTTTCCAGCACATGCCAAACGTGCCAAAATGAGTGATTCACTAGCTTACATTTGAAGTGAACAGGATCTGTGCATTTTGAGAAGCAGCTTTCCCAGCCTTCAGTTTTGTGACTGAGGATTCTACAGTGTCCTCCAAGCTTTTGTGATCCTGGAAAGTCCTGATGATAACACTAGAGAATGATAGAATTTATACACTAGAGCAGGCTGCCCCATCCAGGCCAGAATAAAATCCCAATTTTTAAAACATATTCTTTCCCTAAATGGATGTATTTTCTACAGTGGATCCCCTCCTTGTTCTGCCTTTAGAAATTTACACTCAGGAATCAGGAAAAAATCCAGCTCCCTCTTTCTATGTCGAGTGGTTGTCACACCAGGAGATGGATCGTTAATGAGAACGTGGCAAACTCCTCTCTCATAGCATCACATGCATATTTTGTCTGTAACGTGGGAATGGCCTCATTTCCAGTTTGATTGAAAGAAATTTTGTCCATCCTCCAAGAAAATGGTCAAATACATTCCTTCCTTAAGCAGATGAACCATTCATCTTCACACCTTGAGTGTTTGCAAAGTCCAACTTAAAAACCCCAAACACTTTCATTAAATGTACTTTCTCCTCACGTCCGCAAGAATGAGGAGTTTTGAACTCTTCATATTCACTTATTTTCATACACTGCTCATGGCTTTTGAAGGGTGTCTGTAACAGATCACAGCTTTCTTTGCAAAGAGTATTTGGTCCAATGTCTGGCTTTGAAGAATTAATACACCCACATTATTTAAAAGCATAACTGTTGATTGATGTGAAAGGATTGTTGCTCATTGTTGAACTATTGTATTTTTCTCTGTGTACACAGCAGGGGAGAAGCAAAAAAAAAAAGTGTGGCAGGTGGTGCTGGGGGTCTGCTGTGTTTTGGTTTTACATTTGTTCAACTTTCTCAGCAACTTCAAAGACTTTCTGTCTCTTCTGAAGCATTGTTGCACTCTTATCTGCAACCAGTGCCTAATGTTCATCTTTTTATCATTTCAGTCCACAACCAAGCTTTTATACAAACAAAGCAGCACTGGCTGCAGTGATATAGATGATGTATCACTGGCTGTGGTGAGATATGTACATACATCATATAACAAGTGACACGGAAGGGATTTTGCAAAACAGTCTGTCAAAAAGTGACGAGGTTTCTAGATGCTCTGTGCTCTGAAAAAGGGTTATAAAAGTGTTTGTTTTCAAAGAAGAGTACTTTAATCTATCCTAGAACTATCAGTAATGCCAGCTGCTTTTCTCGGCTTCTCTGAAAGCCTGCTGAGCTCCTCTGAAGGTGTGCATTACCTTTCCTAATTAAATCGGGGTGATCAGCTTGTTGAATGTACAACTAAAATGTGCTTTCTGTAAATGTTCAAACAGTGAATTTTTATAGTTGTAAGAAAAAAGTAAGGAATTAAATTATGCACAGAAACAAAATGTTTTCCTGACTTCTTCCTATCATTCATAATTGACTTTCTTTAATCTTCTGTGATCATTTTACAAGCTCCATGACCTCTGTTTTTCTGAGTGCTATCAAAGTTTTACAGTCTTAGTTTAGGGGCCAAACATGACCTGCCTGTGATTTGCATGAATCCTGCAGGAATGTAACTACATTAAAGGTGTCAGTCTCTCTGGCAAATCTAATGAAAAATCATCAGTGAGTTAAGAAATTAGTGTGGGAAAAACAGGCTAAGAGGCTCTTCCTGGCTCTGCGCTTCTTTTATCCACAGATCCCAGAAGCCATGTGTCCGTAGGGAGCCAGCTGGGAGCTGAAGGGCACCAGGGCAGTTGATGCTTTTCCACTGAGGGGTCTGTACACTTCAATGACAACAATATTGATTCAGCTGCCACTGAGAGACATCCCAGTCCAAGTGGAACCTGTGTCTTTCACAGATGTGTGTCTCCGGGAGGGGGGGATTCTGCCCCTCTGCCCTGCTCAGGTGAGACCCCTTGGCAGAGCTGCCTCCAGCCCTGGGGCCCAGCACAGGAAGGACCTGGAGCTGTTGGAACGAATCCAGAGGAGGCCATGGAGATGCTGCAAGGGCTGGAGCCCCTCTGCTCTGGAGCCAGGCTGGGAGAGCTGGGGGTGTTCACCTGGAGATGAGAAGGATCCGGGGAGACCTCAGAGCCCCTGCCAGGGCCTAAAGGGGCTCCAGGAGAGCTGGAGAGGGGCTTGGGATAAGGGATGGAGTTCCAGGACAGGAGGGAATGGCTTCCCAGTGCCAGAGGGCAGGGTTAGATGGGATATTGGGAAGGAATTGTTCCTTGGGAGGCTGGGGAGGCCCTGGCACAGGGTGCCCAGAGAAGCTGTGGCTGCCCCTGGATCCCTGGAAGTGTCCAAGGCCAGGTTGGATGGGGCTTGGAGCAGCCTGGGATAGTGGAAGGTGTCCCTGCCCATGGCAGGGGTGGCAATGGATGGGCTTTAAGGTCTCTTCAACCCAAACCATTCAATGTTTCTACGATTGCTCTTTCAGTTGCAGATGACAAAGAGCTCGTGGCTTTTTTCTCTCTCTCTATATTTGTAATATTGTCATGCTAGAAAATTTAGACTGCCTGAGGCTATGGACATCAGTGTGATCTGATTGTACTAGCAGGAGAAGCCACATTAAAATGAGCAGTTACATAAAATCAAAACAAACTTGGAAGAGCTAAATGGTTTCTCTTCTCAGACATCTTTCCGTGGAAGGCAAGGGATAACTGTGAGCACCACTGAGCAATGTTTCCAATCCGGGCCTCATCTCTTAGTGAACTCTTTTTCTGAGAGCTCCAGAAAGTGCACTAAAGCCCAGAGAGCAATTATTTCCTTACAGGTCTGGGCTCTAATTAAAGGCTTATGAAGGAGTAAACAAACGAGAGTCCACGCTGCTGTATCAGGACTGTCCTTTGAACATGAGGGAAAGGTGATTTCCTGAGTAGCACCATCCCTGCAGCGCTGGGAATCCTCACTGGACATGGCCCCAGCTGGACGGGCTCAAAGCTCCCCTGGAGGAATGTCCCAGCAGATGGCTTTGAGGCCCAAGGTTTGGGTTTGCAGCCACAGGTTTTCCTCCCTGATCTGCCTTCTTGAAGAGAATCTATAGCTCTCAGGTTTTAATCCTGACTATATTGGCTGCGCACAAGGGTCGGTGGGGCTTTTGGAAGCCCAGTTTGACAATTTCTGCACTAGTCTGTGTGGTTACCAGAGAAATTATGCTTGAGCAAAACACCAGTGGTGCTGGGGAACGAGGAAAAGCAAACCCAGGACTCTCTACCCTGCACAGACACATCTTCCTGCTCCAGGAAAAAGGGAATCACACAAAGCTGTCTGTCTCTGCCTGTGCCATGTTCCATCTGTAAAAACCCAGCTCTGAGCAGTGACTTCAAGCTTGTATTGGTTGCTTCTGACTCTCAGTAATTTTGACTGTGTTTTCAATAAGACTCCAGCTTCCAGAGTTTTCTTTCTGTGAATCAGACCTGGGAAGAGTGGTATCAGATGGGAACAAAGAATGCAGGGGAAATTAGGGTAAGAAGATTGTATCTGCTATTTATTTCAAAATTAAAAATCATCCCTGGACATCTTTAGAGAACTGGAGCTGCTAGAGATCGTGTCTGATACTAAGCCTGAATTGGAGAAAAGCTTGCTAGTTACTGTGAGGAAAATTAGCCAATTTTTAATTGAGAGTCCTTTAATTCAATTAATTTCCATCGCTTCTCATGGCTGATTTTGACAAAGCATTGCTAAGAAGACAAATAGTATAGAAAATGGTTTGGGGTTAGTTTCTTAGGGGCTTCTAAAAACCCAGGTATTTTAGTGTTTTAGGAAAGCACCAGACAACCTGAGTGCCTCAGTGTGAATTCTGCAATATTTTGTAATGAAGTCTGGTTTTTACTCAAGTATGAAAGAGGTAAAATGTTGAGTGTATCGTTCTTCCATGTGTAACCAAAATACTTTTTCTCCTGGTGGTGGCAGTGCTGGGTGAAAAATTCTGACTGAAGAGCAAGATCAGGAAAAGCTTTGTAATTTGTTTTCTAATTGGAACTGACCCCTCCATCAAATAGACACATTTTGATTACACAGGGATCAGTTCTTCATAACACACACTGGGGAGATGCTAAAAAAGAAGAAACAAAATCAAGAATAATTTTAGGACAAATGCATTTCTTCCGGGAACTCTGTTCTTTAGGTCTTTTGTCTGTAATAGAGTTTATATTCTACTTGATTTTCACCATATTGTGTAAAGAAAGCTTAGTAACGTGTTTTGTCAATGTCATCTGCACAGTTTTAAGCTTTTTGAAGTGCTGAGAAATAGGTCACTTTCCCTGAATTCAGCAGTCAGTTTTCATGTTTAGTGGAGCTGAAGGTTAGGAAAAGTTTCAAAGCCTCTTTTGTTTTTCTTTTTTAAGCCATTATTCAACCTTGAAATGAAAACTCACTCACTAAACTATGCTAAATAGCTCATTTCCCTCATTTGCTGATGGAGCTAAATGGCCTTTTGGAGATATTTATGAAGATGACTTACCTTTTTCTTATGCACAACAGTCACACTTCCTCATCCGTGTAATGGAAACAAGAGAGACTCAGGGCGAGGACTTTCACTCTCTGAAATGGTTTAGCTGTTTTCCCAATAAATTTACAGTTTCAGTACAAGTTTCATTCATTCTTCTACATTTTAGAATGAATCATAAAATAAACTTTTTTCCTAAGAATTTGACTATGAAAGTATTGTACTTCCTTGGAGAAATCTGGAATCCTGCGAGCAGGAAGTTGTCAGCTGTGTGGCATGCATGTCCCCTCTGTCAGGCTGGGGGTGAGGAAAGGGAGGAGTGGCTGGGATTCCATGTGCCTGCTGAGCTGGAGGGCAGGGAGTGGAGAAGGGCCTGCAGAGCCATGCTGAGGGTGCTGTGTGCTCCAGATCTCTGCGTTTCTGAAAGTTCTGTTAACAGGAACTCACCGAGATGGAGAGACGGGGCATTCCGCACAGGGAGAGCTCGGTGATACGCACCTTGCTCAGCCCTTCTCAGCCCCCGGAGGAACAGGGAAGCAGGAGGGGAAGGGACACAAGTGGCATCGTGGCTGAGTTCCTGCCGTGCGCAGGGACAGGGGCCACCCAGCAGTGCCCGGCAGCGCATCCTGCACACCTCGTGCTCGCCTTGCGCTCCCCTGGTGCATTCTCTGTGCACACCTTGTGACACCTGCTGCTCCCCTGGTGCATTCTCTGTGCACACATTGTGACACCTGCTGCTCACCTGGTGCTCCCCTGGTGCATTCTCTGTGCACACCTTGTGACACCTGGTGCTCACCTGGTGTTCACCTGGTGCTCCCCCTGCGCGCACCTGCGNATGGGGACGGGAATGGGAATGGGAAGAGGGAAAGGGATGAGGATGGGAGGGGAATGGGAAAGGGAAGGGGAATGAGAGTGGGGAAGGGGAAAGGGATACGGATGGGAACAGAGAAGGGTACAGGGATGGGGACAGGAATGGAGATGGGAATGGGGATAGGAATAAGGAGTGGGATGCAGAAGGGAATGGGGAGCGTGATGGGCGTGGGAATGGGAAGGGGGACGGGGCTGAGGACGGGCATGGGAATAGCGATGGAGCCAAGATCCGTTCTCGGCGGGGCTTCCACCGCCGGGCACAGCCCACCCACAAAGGGCCTTCCCCACCTCTGCGTTGGATCCCGTTAAAGCACCTGCAAATGAACCAGGTGCTTGGAAGGAAACCCGCCAAACCCTGCAAAGTCAGGGCTTGCGTGTTCCCGGTGTTCCCATCTGTGTGACGTTTAGCCATCCAAGCCCACAGCTTGGGCATCTCCCTCACTCACAGAGATAAGTTGAATGCATCACTTAGCAAAAGTTCAACATCTAGATAAGATTCCTAGAGAAAATAAGTGGGGAAAATGGCTTTTTGCATTACCATAATCCACAATTTTATCCTTTTTTTTTTTTTCTGCAGAAAATAATGACCTAATTCCTGCCCTATGCACAAACATAATTTCAGTCATGAAGAAAGCATTTGGAAACCTTCCTTTAGTTTTGAGACAATGCCTTAACCCATTTAACATAATAATTTATCTAAATCTGGAAACATTTCCAATCTCGTGCAAAACTTTGTCTTATTCTATTCAAAGGTAATATTCAGCAATAAGACTTTAATTGAATTTTATTTACTAATTCAAATATGGAGTGAGTAAACAAAATAAATTCCACTTGGAAAATGAAGGGTGTTTTAAGGCATCGCAAAATTTGTGTTAATCTTTTATGTACAAATGCACAAAAAGTGATTTGCTGTTTCCAGAAGTCCTTTGGAAAACGGTTTGCAGGCAGATAGACCAGAAAGGACGTTTACATCTGACATGTATATATGTATTTAAATTATAATGTTTCTTCAACTGTGGCAGAATAGAAAATTCTTTTACTGAAATCTCTTTGAGACTTCCCTGCTGGCTTTAGCAGCACTTGCAAACACTAAGGTGGCAAAGATTGTGGCCGTCTTGTGGGAATATGCATCTTTTCCTTATTCTCCTAAACCTGCCTGTCTACATCTTCATAGCAATGTTAATAAGGGAAAACAAAAACGACAACAACAACAACAAAAATAAAAACAAAACCACACACACACAAAAAAGAAAATTTCTTGAAGAAAACTAATAAAAAGTAGCCTTGAGCAAAAGTCTGGAGGAGGAAATCTTCCTTGGAGGCTTGGGATGTATTTGGCAGGAGAGGCTCAGACTCGCAGATGGGAATTATCCAGCAGAACCTTCCTCGCAGTCCTCAGGAAATCAAACCAGCCTGACAAATGTCTGGCTGCACACCCCAGAACGACACTCAGGAGTGTTCTACCAACATCTGCTCTTGCTTCTGTGACTGTGACAGGAGAGAGTGAAACAGAACGTGTGAGAGGGAGCCAGCAAATCTGACTTGGAGCTTTCTTGTACTCAGGACAAGAGAAGGGAAGGAAGCCCAAGATGGAAACCAATTTCTAAAATCCAAATTTAAAATTCAAATTATGACTAAAAATGTCTGAAGTGTCCTTCTTCAACTCTTGCTCTGGGTGGGCAGGAGGTCACTTTGTCCAGGAACATCCCTTTTTCAGAACTGTTGGCCACTCAGGGAGGAACAGAGGCTGAGTTTCTAAGCTGACATGGCAATTGGTGACAAGAGTGACCTCCAGGTATCAGAGACTTCACAGCCATCTAAACGAACCAGAGACAGACAAATCCTAACATCAAACATAGCCATGAAATCTACTTCTGAGCAAGAATAATTAATAATTAAAGGCATATTTTCATTATTTGACGGGGAAAAGATGCATAATGTAAATTCTTCCTAATGAGTAAATGAGTAATTTTGATCAAGGAAGTACAGACTGCATCTTTTAAAGGTAAAAAAAAATGCTTTGAACCCATAATGTTAGTAAAAGAATATCTTTGGGAATCTTTTCAGGCTGTTCAGGCTGCCATCATGTTTACGCACCACTTGGCAGATTGTCACATCCTGCTATTTATTTTGAGCTCCATTCTCTCCCATGTGTGGGATAATTGTTGACTCCAATTTGAAGAACACATCTATGCTGCACTCTCCGTTCAGCTATAGAGATGCCATCCCTTGCATACCAAGCTCAGCATTGCTTATGCTCTGGCTTTTTTCTATTGTAATGAAAACAATTATGAGTGAAAGCATTTTGCTAATGATGAAGTGGTAAGAGAGAGCATTTGGAATATTTGATTCCAGCTCTGCCAAGAAGTTACTTTTAATTTAGGTTTCAAGCCTGTCACAGAGGAGCTGAAGGAACAGTCTGGATGCTGAGCTGTGCTTGTAAATGAGACGTGAAGCAGTTCCCACGTGCAAGTGCAAAACAAGGTGTTCGGAGCTCCCAATTCTGACATTTGGGTGCAGAGCCCAGTGCCCAGGGTGTCCCAGGCAGTCCAGAAAGGCCTTTACAAACCAGACAACCTCTGTATTCCGTGCTCTAGGTCTGAACCTGCAATGCTCCAAAGGACTAACAAAGGTCAGGTGTCATCTCACTGCGTTTTCCCTGTTCCCTGCGATGACCCCACAGCGCTTCTCAGACCTTCAGGCTTCGGAGGGAAGAAGAAGAAGCAGTGTGTGTGCAGCTCCCAAATCTTCCCATGCAGCTGGTGGAAAGCACAGGGAATTTTGATGTTAAGTTCACAAATCAAATCCCTTTCTCTTGTATGCCAATAATGGCAGTGCTGGAACACAGAGCGGGTCAGAAAAGTATTTTATAGCTTTGCCTGTTTATGCTCAGTTCTGTCACATTCTGGTTTGAGTTTCCCAAAGTCTGGGCCAGGATGTGGGTAGGAAAAAAAACCTCCTTATTCCCTTTACTGTAATTACCAGAATCATTAAATGGTTTGGGTTGGAAGGGATCTTAAACCTGTCCCATTCCACGGGGAAAGGGACACCTTCCACTATCCCAGGCTGCTCCAAGCCCCATCCAACCTGGCCTTGGGCATTTCCAAGGATCCAGGGGCAGCCACAGCTTCTGTGGGCACCCTGTGCCAGGGCCTCCCCAGCCTCCCAAGGAACAATTCCTTCCCAGTATCCCATCTAAATTTCCCCTCTGTCGGTCTGAAGCAGTTTCCCCTTGTCCTGGCACTCCAGGTGCTTTTAAAGTGTCCCTCTCTGTGTACCCTGTCAACTCCTTCAGGCACTGGAAGGCCACAGTGAGGTCACTCCAAAGCTTCTCCTCTCCAGGCTGAACAATCCCAACTCTCCCAGCCTTTTCTCATGGGAGAGGTGCTCCATCTCTCCAAAGGCTTTATAGAATTCCAGATAAATGTCATCCATAGCCCTTCCCTTGTCCACTGATAGAGTCACTCCACCAGAGAAGGCCACGGGGTTGGTTGGGAGGATTCTCCCTTGGTGAGACCGTGCTGGCTCTCCCAAATCACCTCTGTGTGTCCCAGTGCCTGTCCCAGGATCTTCCCAGCACAGAGGGGAGGCTGACAGGGCAGTAGACAGGTAAATTTTGAATGCAGTGCTGTCAGTAAATGATGAGGTGGTACAGGATATTATTCCTGGTGCCTCAGGGTGCAGCTTGAGCTGGCCATTTTCTGAGCTGAATCTTCTTGGTTTGATTTGCTATTTCAACAAGTCAGAGACTTTCAAGGACTGGCAGCAGTGAAAGGAATGGGGCCATGTTTCTCTGGAATCGTGTCCTGCACCAGAGCCATCCTTTGAAAGCCAGTACTTACCTCAGTGCTTCCAGGGAAGCAGATGTAGCTCCACAGCTGGGTATAGATGCCTTCTCCATGTGTGGACCTTTCCTGACAGGCTCTCCTCGCCAAGACTGGGAAGACTGATCAACAGAGTGTTTGTGTTTTTTTCTGGGTTTTCAGGTTTTATTTTCTGATGGGTGCAAGCCTTGCAAAATTCCTGAGTGGAGGTTCCCAAAGCCAGCACAGCCTTTAGCTTTACAATAGCCAGGAGGAGGCAGAGATTTTGGAAGCATCCTCGTTTTTCACCCATCCTTATAAGAGGAGCAGCAATATGGAATCAGATAAATGCTTGATTAAAATTTCTGGTGTTTTACTCAGCTTTATTTCCAGAATAATTTTCACATTTGGTGATCTTCTTTGTGGTAACGTCAGTGTTGGTCCT
Organism: Cnemophilus loriae; assembly: GCA_013397755.1. NCBI lineage: Eukaryota > Metazoa > Chordata > Aves > Passeriformes > Corvidae > Cnemophilus > Cnemophilus loriae. The sequence continues at coordinate 122,788 of VZTF01005113.1, forward strand.
TGCAGGGGTGAGTGCTGCGGTCTGAGATTGGATTGAAGAAAGTTTTGGACGGCAGAATAGTCCCAGGATAAAGAGATTTCTGTGAAACACCTGGGAATGTATTATTTTTAGTAATCCTTCCCTGTGAGGGTGGGCAGGCCCTGGCACAGGGTGCCCAGAGAAGCTGTGGCTGCCCCTGGATCCCTGGAAGTGTCCAAGGCCAGGCTGGACGGGGCTTGGAGCAGCCTGGGATAGTGGAAGGTGTCCCTGCCCATGGCAGGGGGGGGAATGAGATGATCTTCAAGGTCCCTTCCAACCCAAACCATTCTGTGATGCTATGATGATTCTTTGATAATATTACCAGAAAACCCTTTAATTTCTTCTAGTTTTCCAAGACTTTTGGAAGACAGCTTGCCAGTTAGTATTTAGGAAAATTTGTCTTATAAGCAGAACATTTTTGTGTAGTTTCTGAAACCCTCTGAGATGTGGGCTGCAATAGGATGGGACAGCCTCAGAGGCAACTCTTCCAGTGCTGAGTGGTGTCTGGCTCTACTGCTACATTTGCCAACAAGTTCATTGTAGGTCCCTTCCAACTTGAGATAGCCTATGATTATATGAAAATATTCTGCTTTGACAGCATGTTTTTTCACTTAAATTAGCCAAAAAGAAATATTAAGAAAAAAGTAAATACTAAGAAAAATTAAAGCAAATGAAGAGAGTTGGTAGGTTGGATCTGACCCCCAGATAAAACATCAGATGCTGATTGATAGAAGCTTGTGCTTTTGGCAGGGAAAAATCAACTGAGGTGATTTTTGGAGCATATTGGCTCTGGGTTTATGCTGTGTTCTAGATTTAAGCTCTACTTAAGAGTCAGTCAAGCACAGAAGATGCTGAAGATCTGAGAGGTTCTTACTGCAGAGAGGTGACATGATTGGCAGTGGAATGAATTTCCTGATTTTAATTTGGTCCTGACCAGAAAGGCTTTTCATTTCATGAGGATTGTTTGGCAGATGGGTAAGAACTTGTTATCTTCTTAATTCATATCTATAATGCTGGTTAACATAGCACTGTTCTGTATGAACGTGCAGTACTCCCAAGCCACACAAGGGTTTTGAACACTGATCTCAAACCCCGCTCCCCTCCAGAATATTATTTTAAAGAAAGAAATGTGTGGAAATGTGGGTAAATAAAAGTTTTTCTGGAATATATTAAAAAAAGGGATCAGAAATCTAAATACAGGCCTGGTATGTGCCTTTCTCAAATATTTTTATCTGGGTAAATCCAGGTTTATTTGTATTTTATGGCTGCCATTGAGGCTGTCTGCTTTGCTTTCTTGTTCCAGCCAGCAGTGCTGTTCCTCAGAATTTGTTGCTGTTGTCTTCCTGGACTCTTTAAGCCTCCTCAACTTAGACATGCATTATTTAGTCTGGCGGTCTGCAGAGTGGAGTGCCAGTGTTCTCAGGAGGAGAGAGCATTAAGAGAAAGCAGGTATTCATCTTGATATTGCTGGTTGAGTAAAAATGATTAAGAGAAGAAATTGCTGAATCTGTAGGTACATCCTTGGCCAGAATTCATTCTTGTCTTGTAGCTTCTCAATGTCTTGTGGCCTTTTTTTTTTTAATCTGAGATTTACCGTTTTTCTTAAAAGTGTACAAACAGCTTACACAGTTAGCCTGAAATGGCTTGGAACTTAGAAATAGAAGCACCTTGTTCCAGACTGCTTGGTAGAGGAAGAAGTCATCAGTAAAATAAGAAATACAGTCAGGAAAAATCAAGACAGATAAGAATTACTTTGTTGAATGGATGGTCTGTGATGGAGTGAAATCAGATTCCTCTGTATTAAATAAAAGTAATGCTCTCCAAAAGTACTTCAGAGACAGCTCTGTCTCAAGAATTTCCTCCACTTATATTTTTCACTGTCTTTTTTTTCGTTCTTTTGTATTCACTTTTCCCTTGTGAATGATTTCACTCAACAAGCAGGAAAAAAGTTTATCAAACAGGAGAAAAACAGTTTTTGATTGATGTAGTATCAGTAGTACTTGTTTATTTCTAAGAGAAAGGTAGGAAGTACTTTGCTCTCTGATAAAATTTCAATCTCAATTTCTGGAGCTCCTTGAAGTCACCAAATCCTTGTGGTTTTGATGGGGCAGAAGTTGCATTTTTTCATGACAGTCAGTGCCTTTCTTACCTTCCATTTCTTTAGCTCGTGTCCTTTCTCATGCCTTAGCAACAATTTTCCTGGGACAACTGGGACAAGGTTGTAATGTAAACAACCAGACCTGAGTCACAAACAGTCCCTGGCCCAATGATGACATTAATGTATCGAAATAAACCAATGTGGGGAGGGAAAAAGAAGCTCAGTGACAACAACACCAAAGCAAGACATAATGGAAGAATATTTCATTGTAATCAAATTGTGCTGGGCACTATAGATGTGAAAGGAAGAACAGCACTGGATTCAGGGGAGACAGAGGGAGCAGAGAGGAGAAGACACCCAGCTGATTACCAGAACATTTTGTCTTTGGAGAATACACCCAGGTAGTATTCTTCAGGAAAATATTGGTTTTGAGGAGAAAAAAAATGCAGATTTATGGCATGTCAGCATTTAATAATATTTGTTATTTTGTTGTATTTGCTGAATTGTTCATACCAGAAGAATAAGAAACCTGGAAACCACAATGCTACATTTTAACACTGTGAATTGAACTACTTTTTGAGCTCATTTTTCACTTAAAATGTTTTTAGCTTTCACTTTATGAAAGCATGAACAAAAAGATTAAAAGCTCAATATTCAAGCAGTTTCTCAAGTTATCACTGCTGCCAGGAACTTCAAAACTGAGCTCCTCCTGCACAGGATCACATCTGCCTTCTGCCTGGGCAGCTCAGTACCAACCCCAGCATCTGAACCCAGGGGCACTGCTCACCAAGCACACACCATTTCCTTACTGGGAATTCTTTACACAGCAATCATGGATTGGCAAGTCTTTTCCAATTAAGGATCTTTAAAAAATTAAAAAGAAGATAAAGGAGCTGTCATTATGCTTATTATGACCTCTGCAAATATTTTCCATTGGCTTTGGGGATTTGTGTTATTTTCCCCACCTGCCCCATGCCTCCTGTTGAAAGCTATGGGCATCTGGAGAATCCAGGCTGTCCAGGGTGAAATTTGAGATGCTGAGATTCTATGTGCTACAGCTACTGTTGTACAAACATAAAAACAAATCATCAAATCCATCAAATCTCTCGAAGTGGGTGGTGGAACTTCCACTAAATCCCTAAGACATCCAGTAAAAGCAAGGATTTGGGTCAGGGCAGGAGCTAGGCTGGAAGCTGGAGACAACTTTTTCTTGTGTGATAGCAGAGAAAAATCCATGGGATGGGCTACCCTGAAGGTAAAACCTTGAAGAATTTCCTGAGCTCTTTCAAGCTCTGCAGTTTGCAGAGATTCTGGGGGTGATTTTGTGCTAAGGGGTCTCTTTCAGCTGGTAACAGCCTTCGCTAGCCCCCAGCCCTGAGGAAAGAGCAGGGAACAAGGAACACAGAGCCTGGAGCAGGGAACAGGGCATGCAAAGCCCAGCAACAGAGTGCCACAAGGTCATATTTCCTTGGCATGCTGGAGTGTGCCAGTTGTCCTGGGGACTGCCAGGACTCCTGTGTGGAACAACTCAGTCCTGCCTTTGGCAGTGTCCAGCAGGATGCAGGGTAAGAGCAGAGAAAACATTTAGGGACATTTCCCTGGAACAGTCTCCCTATAAGTATTTGTGCCTCTGAGATTTTCCTGGGACTTTACCCTCCACTGTCCCTTTAATTTGTCCAGTCTCCCTTTTCAGCCCACTTCTGTGGCTCACCCACACATTGTGTGAAGAACCCACCTGGATTTGATTTCTCTGAGCCTGTTATTTGCAGCTTTGCTGGATGCCACCTGCTTCTAGCACTGGAAGGTGCAGTAAAAAAACCTAAAGCTAAATGAAAAAAAACCACCCTATTTTCCCTTTCCATTCCCATTCCTTTCATAACTGTATAGGACTTTGTTGTCTCTCCCTCAAACATCTCTCTCATCTTTCTCATCCCTCTCTCACCTTCCTGATTTTTTAGCCATTGTTTGCACAGAAGTTACTGCGGAACGTGATCTTTGCAGTCTCCAGGTACTGAAAGTTTTGGTTCCCACTCAGTTTCACCCATCTACTTATCCATGAAGGACTTCTGTGTAGGATTCTAGAGATTCCAGCTAGGACTTCTGCATGTCCTGTCTCTTGTTTCTTTGGGAATTAAGTTAACATTACTTTTTAAAACACATTATTTTAAGCTTTGCTGGATAGTATATCGAGCATATATCAAATATGCCCAACGTCCTCATTTTCTTTTAATGTTAATGACAGGAATTTACTGAGACTATTCCATGGATTCGTGACACTGGAAATAGAGTTAAGGCATGTCTTTCTTGCTGTCTCCTTTACACTACTTTAAAATTAATCACCCTGTGCCACAATAGCATATGACAGCTGTAAAGAGTCACAGAACTTGCTCTGAGCCAGAATTCTTTTTTAAAAAAAACCAAGCCAACACAATGCTATTTCAAGAGCTTCCTTTGCTGGCCTTTCTTTTCTGTACCCCTATAGACTTAGAAATGCCCACAGCGATTTATGATCTATCTGTAGGTCTGCCCTGGTTCAGCACATTTTGTCCTGGGCAAGGCTAATTTAAAATGGAGATATTTGGGGCTATAAACCAAACAATTAGACTTAGATGTGTGATTGTTAGCTAAATCTCAGTGGAAGTTGTTTCTGAACTCAAAGATACAAACAGACCTCAAGGTAAAACACCAGACAGCCTCATTTCTCCTGCACACAGCCCATCAGAGGAATGGAGAGCCTGATGTTGCCCAAAAAGGATAAAAAGTGGGGTCTGGCAGTGGCAGAAAAGAGGTCTGGAAGCATTGGATGATCAAGATCACTGGAGAATACAGTGAGATTTCTGCTGCTTTTTAAAGGGTCTCAGACATGAACTGTGAATGGTGTTGCTGTTACACACTATCACCCACCCAAAGCAACAAGATATAAGGTACATAAATAGCACAGACTCATTCTAAGGGTTACTTCTCCTGGCTTTTTGCCTTCCATGCCTAAAAGCCTCTCTTGACATTTGGAAATGGTTGTAAATTCCCCAAATGTGATTCTGGTCCCAAAGAGCCAATTCTCCAGGCGTAGTTTACTGTGTTTTACAAGTTTCAGAAATGTAACCCCTCTTGAGGGATGAGATGGAAAGAGGAAATAATTATAGATTCTTATGGGTTAGAGTGTTGGAGACTTTTAAGATCTTCAAGTGCTACTGGCTGGAAACAAATATTGCTCAACATTTGCAACTCTGTTAGATCCACTTAGTATAAATTACTAATTTGGTCAGAGAATATGTCAAAAACATGGAGGAAATTGCTGCTGAATTATAAAAGAGAGGAAATTGCTGGTGCCCTCCAACAGTGCACATTCATTTTAGGGTTGTGGTGGACACTTTTGGTCAGCTCTGTCTGAGTCACCAGCAATTAAGTTTTCATACACAATTTTTTTGAGAAAGAAAAAGTGCTATTGCGAGAGTTGTGGTATCAGGTTGAAAAAAACCTTTGAAAAGCACCAAGGCCCTCAGTAAATAGTCATCAGCCCTGGAAGGTATTGTTCAGCCTTTGAAGATAACATTCCTCCAGAGGATCAACCCAAGACAAAATCCACATCTGTTCAAACTGGTTGTGTTCAGTACCTGAAAATATCCAAAATCACCCACAGTAAAAGTGTGTACAGCTTCTGGGCATCAGGATGGGAAACTCCACTTGTTTGTGTCTGTGTTTGTTTGAGTGTTTGCTCTTAATCAGCACTTGAAAGAAGAGATTGATTTACAAAACAGAATTTTAGATGTGATAAGTAAACAAAGAAAAAGCTGAAATAAGGGTAAACAAAAGCAGTGGCTCCTTTAAGGTACCAGTAGGATAAACAGGAAAATGAAAGGATACGATTACGATTAACTAAAGTACTCGTCAGAGAAGTGTTTTTAGGATCAACAAATATCTAAGGGGCACTCCATTAAAGCTAAAATATGTTGATCTGTTTCTCTGGGATCACTGTACAAAGAATGAACGGCAGTGTTCATGAGTTAAACTTAATTTCATCAACTTGAAGTATTTCTTGCCATAGTGGTAAGATACATGCCCCAAATAGAAGTTATTACCTTAAGATGGGGTCAGGTCTACATCCTTTCTTGGAAATGAAGTGATTCCGTGGTTTTTCAGGAGACACTTGAAACACTGTGAAATAGTTTAGGATGTTTGTTCCTGGAAAGGAAAAAAGAATCTTCAGTGAAATTTATATATCTTCGTGACATCAGTCTGCCAAAATTAGAGGTATCTGGGAAATTCAACGGCTCATCAGTATTTTTAAAAATACTTACATTTGAAAAGATTACAAGGATGTTTTACAACTTTTTATCAGTGATTTGTTCATGAAAATTGAGGAAGTTATTTGAACTAGCAGCAAATATTGAGTTGATATGGATAGAGTATTTTTTCTCTTGAAGGTATAATCCAGTTAACTCGCTCCTGAACATTTAAATGAGCTGCTGAACACTCACGTGCACCCACACTCATCGCCTGCTGTGCTGAGCCTTACAGCCTGTCCAAAGCGGGCACTGGATGGTTTCTTTTTCAATATACATTTCCAGGCCAAGATTAAAAAATTCTTTGCTGTCCTCTGTTTGCATAAATCTGTAATTTTTTTAAAGTATCCCTTGCTGGATCAGATTAAGCTGGTGTTTCAGAAACCCAGGAGGGGAAGGTAATGTCAGCTCATCCTCTGCACTGCTCTGCCAGCTCTTGAGCAGGGTGTAACCTCCTGGAACATCCCTGCAAGGACTGTGCACACTGACGTCCATCTTAAAGACCCATTTCTGTCACGCTGCCTACAGTGAGCTGCATTAACTCACACCCTGCTCCTGCTCTCCTTCCCTTCACCCATATCTCATTCTCTACTGCTTTCAGATTTTTGAGCATCTCAAAATGGGGACTGTCCTTGAGGCTTCTGGAAGGAAAGTGGGACAGAGTGTGTGCACGAGAATTAAAGGAGAGCGTTTGGGTTTTACTTTTTCCCAAACAGGTGTCAAGGATGCAATAACGCGAGGAGCCTACTCAGTGCAGTAAATATGTTTTACCTGAACTCTTCTACTCAGCAGGTTTAAGACTATTCTGTATTGAAATCAATAGTTCATGAAAGAGAGAAGTCTGAGCTGAGGCAACCATTACATTATTACTTACAGTCTTTTTCTGCTAAATTCACTTGCATAGTTTGATTGTGTTTTGTAGGGTCTGGGAGTGCATTGGGTTTTTTCCATCTGGATATAAGGAACAGCTTTATCCCAATCGAATCTTTAATCAGTGGAACAGGTTGCTAAGGAAGGTAGTGTGAACTGAACCTCATGCAGCTGACCCTGCCATGAGCAGGAGGCTGGAGTTGAAACCTTCTGAAGTCCTTTCTGAGCTGAATAATCCTGTGCTCCTAAGACTCTTATTGAGCTTATCCACTGAGAGGTTTCTTTTCCTCCTTCTGATTATATAGAGATAAAATACACAACCCTCACCCTCCCAAGTTTGTCAAAATGTAATATTTCAGACATGTATGCTCTGGTTACCAAACTGACACACAATGTCTGCAGTGCAACACACATTTCAGTGTGCTCAACATCAGGAGAGGCATTTAGGATTCAATTATTGCTGTGAAGTGTTTGTGAACAGAAAGCACAGGGCTGAGGGGGTTCACCTGTCCCTACAAGGATTGTCTCGTGCCAGTTTACCCATCTGTCCTTTGCCAGCACTGTGCTTGGACTTCTTTCACCTTCCCTCTGTGTACATTGAACACAGCTGCATTTGTTGGCAGCTGGCATTTTTGCTGGGCTAAACAAGAAATTCTTTTAGCCTGTTTTTATCTCTTCTTAGGGGAGAGCCTCTAATCAGCCTCCTGCCTGCTCTGGTTCTGGTCCTCACTGAGATCTGGGGTGCAGCTTTGCAGCTGTGTCATTTCCAGGTGCCACCTCCTAGCATTCACACCAGTTCCAGTAATTAGGCAATAAATGCCTGACTTTGCATTTTACATCATTCTCTCACTTTCTCCCTCTTTTCTCTTGGCCAATACCTTGAGTATTTTACAGGTTTACCTCATGTCCATATTACTGGGTGTAGTGGGGTGGTGCCAGGCACTCACCAAAGCCTCTCTCTCCCTCCTCTCCACAGCTGGACATGGGACAGAAAATGTAAGGAGGGGTTCACAGGTTGAGGTAAGGACTGAGAGAGATCGCTCAGCAAATATCATCATGGGCAAAACAGGCTGGAATTAGAGATATTAACTGAATTTATTACTAATAAAATCAGAGCAGGATAATGAGAAGTAGAATAAACTCTTAAAAACACCTCCCCCCCCCCCCTCCCTCCTTCCCAGCTCTACCTCCTTCCACAGTGTGCAGGGAGATGGGAAGGAGGGTTCTGGGCAGTTCATCCCCCGTGGCTTCTCTGGCTGCTCAGGGACAGGAGTTGCTCCCCTGCTGCTCCCTGGGATCCCTGCCACAGGAGAGTTCTCCAGGAACTTCTCCAACGTGAGTCCATCCCACNGTGGGGGGATCTCTGCATCCTCATGGATCTCCAGGGGCTGCAGGGGGACAGCTGTCTCACCATGGTCCTCACCACAGGCTGCAGAGAAATGTTGGCTCTGGTGCCTGGAGCAGCTCCTGCTCCTTCTGCACTGTCCTGGGTGTCTGCAGAGCTGTTCCTCTCATGTGTTCTCACCCTGCTCTTCTCTGGCTGCAATTACATCTGTGCGACAACTTTTTTTTCCTTTTTTCTTCAGTCTGTTATCCCAGAAGCAGTACCACCATTTCTAACTGGCCCAGCCTTGGCCAGCCACACATCCACTTTTGGAACTCCAGGGATCAGCTCTGCTGGACAGGGTGGAAGCTTCTGGCAGCTTCTCGCAGAAGCCTCCCCTATGAACCTGTGGTACCAAACCAGGCCATGCAAACCCAGCGCACTGGGTTAGGTTTTGCTCCTTGGAAGCCTGTAGTGGTTGGGTGTGCCAGGTTTCCTTTGCCATCCTAGCACAGCCCTGTCTCCTTGCTCCATCGCCTCCAGGGTTTCCATTGCACTTTTCCCACAGAACATGTTCAAGAACCTGGAGGGTCATTGAGATAAAACTAATGGAGCTGCTGTTATTTTGGGTCCCCTTTTGCCCTCTCTCTGAAGTCTGAGTATGATTTCAGCTCCTCTTTGGTCAGACAGTGCCTCACCTCCATTTGATAGAGGCCTCTCCTATTTCACTTGCACTTCGTCCCTCAGTGCTTTCGTATATTCCAGGATGGACACTCTCAGGGCCTTGCAGTGTAAGCACATTAAATCCTTTGATCTGTGGAGGTTTTTCGACAGTGTCAGCCTCCTTTTCAGTACTTTGTTCCCATTATACAGTGTGGGTTTGCCTTAGACTATTCACTTGTCCCCCTACTGAAAGCCAAAGAAAAATATTAATTCTAAAATAAATTTAAAAAAAATTCCATTCCTATAGCATCTTAATGTCTCGTCCTTTTTTTATATTCTATTTATAGGGCTGAAGGCACTTGTCACTGTGTAGAAAACATTTGATCTAGGGCCATTCTCAAATACACTTTTATCTCTAAAATGTACCTTTCTTATGCTGCTTATTTTCCTTCTTGTGTGTAGCTAATATCTCTTTAGGGCTGATTATCACCCACTTAGGGCTAGAAGTCTTCTGAAGAAGTTCTTTCTGCTTCTTTATAGAAAGGTTTTAGAGGATTTTGAATTTCTGAGTTCATTTACATCCTGAGGTTTTAAGTTCATTTTGCATATTAGTGCTCCTAATTTTTCAGGGGTTTTGTTGTGTTTTGGGGTATGTTTGTTTGGGGTTTTTTTTGCATTTTTGTTTGTTTCTTTGTTTGTTTTTTAAAATTGAAAATATTTGTTTATAGTGTGATTTTGGTTTTTTTTTAACTTGAAAGTGGAACCACCCCATGATCTTATTAGTTATTCTCCATGTTGAGTGATAATATTAATAACTGAAAATTTAATTTATTATTATTGGCTTAATATAAATTTCACTGTGTGTATGTACTGGGTGTAGTGTTTTGGTGGGTGTATATATATATATATTGTGAACTGCCTATTCTCTTGTGTCAAAACCTAGAGGACCCTACCACCAACCCACGAAATAACCAGACCCTGCTGCTGTCACGGACCTGTTTTTCCAGAACAAACCAGGAAAGCTCCTGCCTTGTCCTGCAGTGCCAGAGCCTGGTGCCAGCGTGGTTCTGTCTGTTCACACATTTATGACTTCACGGGTAATTATGTAATTAGAGAGAAGGGCCACGGAAGGGAACGGAGCTGGGGAAGGGGCTGGAGCCCCAGGAGCGGCTGAGGGAGCTGGGAAAGGGGCTCAGCCTGGAGAAAAGGAGGCTCAGGGGGGACCTTGTGGCTCTGCACAACTCCCTGACAGGAGGGGGCAGCCGGGGCGGGTCGGGCTCTGCTCCCAGGGAACAGGGACAGGACAAGGGGAAACGGCCTCAAGCTGTGCCAGGGGAGGCTCAGGCTGGACACCAGGAGGAATTTCTGCCTGGAAAGGGTGCTCAGGCCTTGGCAGGGGCTGCCCAGGGAGGTTTGGAGTCCCCATTGCTGGAGGGGTCCAAGGAAGGCCTGGAGGTGGCACTCAGTGCTCTGGGCTGGCAACAAGGCGGGCATTGGGCACAGATTGGACTCAGTGATCCTGGCGGGCTTTTCCAGCCTCAGGGATTCTGGGATTCTGAAATGTTACAGCTCACCACCACCTGTATTTCTACTCTTTCCCTCTGTCTTTTCATCCCCACCACGACAGCCTTTATTTTCCTGTTATCTCTTTTCACAGCCTATCCATTGTTTCTAGTTCTCTGTTCTGTTCTTGCAGTGCACTGTGTTGCTTTACAAAAATTATATATTTCTCCAGCCTTTTCCAATGCATTAAATAAATCGAATCTAGATCCCAGAGCAATCTCATTGTCCATCCCCCTTTTACCTTGGTGTCTATTAATGTTTTCTCTCTCTTTTCCTTGTCCTTTGGTGTTCATATTCTGCATATTCTTGCATTATGTGAGGTTTTTCTTCCTTTAAAAAGAATTTTTTAAAAATCACCCACATAATTTACAGATTAAAGCCCTGCTTTCCCACTCTGTCTGCTTGGATTCCAGAGGGATGAGGGAGCCACTGTTGTGCAGAGCCTGCTAGGCAGGGTCCTCTTCCCTTCCTGGACACCTGGGAAGGTTCCTTGCAGGAACATCTCAGAGCTGTCTGCTGCTCTGTGATAGCTTGAAACCATTTTGTCTGTCTCAAGAGACCGCAACAGTTTCACTGAAAATCATCTGAATCCTTTTTCGGTCCATGCAATCACATTTGCCCTTCAGTTTTCCTCGGTCAAAAGATGTTCTAATTCTTGAAGTACTTGCTGTCTTCCATGGTCTTTTATAGCTGGTGTGTTTTGCCTTGAGCTGCATGTGAACTCCTCTGATCCTTTCTTCTGAGAGCCCCGTCAGGCAGCATCTCACACAGGAATATGTGTGCACCTGCCTTCACTCTCAGAAAAACACAGCTTGATGGGACAGCATTCAAAAAGCTACTTAATATCAGTCTGTGTATTTATGTGAAAGAGTTTGATCTACATTTTTTTGTACTGCCCAGTAAATGTGAGACCATCGAAAGAATGAAAAGGCATCAAACACTCAAAAAAGTAACAACCCCCTCTGGTAACAACTTGTAGCTATTTTTCAGCTGTTCATAAGTGTTGAGGTTTCTTACAGCTAAGTCCTAAAGCAGGATTTCACAAGAGTGGTGTTTCTGTCCACTCGGACTTAGTTTGCTTGTTATTAGGTTATGCCACATTAGATACGATTCAGCAAAATATTTAATATTCTACCCTTAAATGTTCTGCATGTGCTCAAATTATTTGTGGGATTGAGTCCCTGGGGGAGAGTTTCTACTCTTAGCCCAGGCCCAAAGCTTATTTTTGTGAAGAATACTTTCACTCTGGAGGACACTGTGACTTCCCAATGAGGAGCAGGAATGAGGTTGGGAGATTCAGGCCACTATGCAAAACCCCTTTGCGGTTCCCTCTTACCTCAGGCTCAGCATCAAGTACCAGAAACCTGACATCTTGGCACACACAGAATTTTCAAGGACCTGAAGCAAAACAGAAATGTCTCTCTGCCATTTTGTAAGAGATTGCTCCCGTAAGGTGAATAAGAAGAGGACCTGATCCTCCAGGTTCCAGGGAGTATGCTGTGCACCCAGAAGGTTTGAGGAGCGAGGTGAAGGTGATCAGAGGTCGGGGCAGCTTCTAGACAAGGACCCAGCCAAAGCAGATCTCTGCAGTGTTGGAAGGTGACTCTCCTTGTTCACATCTTCTCCACTCCTTCCCAGGCTTCCATCTTCAGGTATTCAAACTGTAGACTTAAATTCGAGTCTGTGGAGCTGTAGCTAACACAGAACACCCAAACCATTCACATTTATGGGAAAAAATTCAAATTAAGATTGACTTAAAGAATTAATTTGGGTACCAGGAAAGCTTCAGTGATGTAATTGCCTCTGATGATGATAGCTAAGGTGCTTTCCTCATTGACCCCCTGTGTCTGCAGGCACATGGCACCAGGCAGAAATGCAACTGCAAGCGAAGTGCTCGCAGTGCAGGGGGTGAATCTGCAGGCAGTGGCGCAGTTCTCTCTGTTCTGTCCCGTTCTCTGTCTGCACTGTACCCATGCCACACTGATCCTCTCCCTGTGATCATGCTGCCCCCAGTTTGAGAGCACAGAGGAACCCCACAGCTGGAGAGCCTGTGCAAGGATTTGGCACATAAGGATTGATAACTGTGCTGCATCTTGCTTTCCCCACTGAGACCTTACTGTGTTATTTCATCTTCAATTCGTTTTAGGTCACCACCAATGCTCTGCGGGGTGGTTTCTTACACTCCTCCCATTACTGCAGGCTCACATCCTTTCCATAGGTGTATTAAGCAGGGTAACAAATGTGTCATACGTTGGCTCTTTCATCTTCTCTACATGAGGAGGAGTGTCTGCAAGGGAGCAGTTTATTTGGGATTTATCTGGAGCCGTAGCTACACGTGTCTGCCCAGAGACAGTCAGGGGCATCTGTGTCTGGCTAAGCATTTGCTAAAGGACACGGAATCAACTCTAACCCACCTACTATTTAGGTTGGGAACTGGTGATGCTTGGTATGATCTGCAGTTTCTGCGTGAGCTTGTTGTGTAGTGTGGTGTTACTTCGCAAGAAAGTTATGACAAAAATGATCAAAAGTGAAACAAAAGTCTTTATGCTCTGCCTGCTCCACAAGAGACAGTAGCCAGGTTCACTACTCTAACCTCTTCACAATTCTGTATTTTATTTTGTTGGCCCTTTCATCACTTTTTCATCAGTTTTGAGAATATAAAAGGAAGAATAAGAAGGATGATTCAGTAAAGTTATAGAACATAAAAAATGTCAAAGAAATATTGTTTACTGTTATCTTTGAGAGAAAATACAGGGCTATAAAATTGCAATGCCTCTTTGTTGTGACAAAGACTGTACGAAGGACAGAAAGGCTGGCATAAATCCAGTCTTTTGACAAGGACTACAAGGGTGGGAAATAGTACAATTGAATCCACTGTTGTACCAGCTTTTTGATTGTAGTCAGTTGTTAACCCCCATGAACTTTTAGATGACTTTCAGTTTCCTTCAAGTGACCGAACAGTTGTTTTGTGACTGTTTTGAGGCAAGCCACAAGTGAGAAAGTGCCATGTTTTATTTATTTCACTCTAGTCAAAGGTCCAATGTCATTAAGTTGAGACTGCAGGACGCCTGAACTTGTCCAGGTCGGTTATTTACTCTTAGCTCACACAAGGAGCGCTTCCCATCCCTCATTTCTTAGACCAGCCGAAGCAGTGTGATTATTTCAAGAGCCATCACGCTCAGGCTATCTATTTTTATGGCCTCGCCAACAGCCATTCCTGGATTCTTCATAGGCCATGCCAGCAGAGCCTTTGGTTATTGTTAGGGATGAGCATTAGCCTGCAGAATTTGAAATGAAAGCACAGCTGGGAGGGTGTTTGTGGAAGTGTTGCTTTCTGTTCCCTGACCAAGGAAACTGATATTGATGAGTGTGGGGAATGTGGGCACATTTGCTCTGACTTAGTGAGGCTGCTCTTCGGTGTGGATAATATCCTCCTTTCTCCATCTGACTGAACGGTTTTAAACGTGTTCTCTTCAGGAGCTGTTTGGATTTCTGCTGTTTCTGATGAATGCAAACAGGCACCTCGGAAGGGCCATGGCAGGTGTCTGGCAATCAGTCCCTGTGATTACCCAGGAATCTTAACAAGGAGGTGCTTATCTTTTCAATTGCTAAATTTAGATGAGATGAACACTGACACAAAAGGGGTGATTCATGTCCTACTTATCTTTGTAAGGACTTGAGCAACCTGGTCTAATGGAAGGTGTCGCTGCCCATGGCAGGTGGTAGAGTGAGAGGAGCATTAAGGTCCCTTCCAACCCAAACCAGTCTGAGATTCTGTGATGAGTCCTGCTTGCTGGAAATTCCAAATTCGGTTTGGACTAAATCAGTTTTGTCTGATACCTATAAGAAAAAAATTAAGGACTCCTCTTCTTAGTAAATCATAGAATCACAGAATCACAGAAAGATTTGGGTTGGAAGGGACCTTAAAGCTCATCCAATTCCTCCCCCTGCCATGGGCAGGGACACCTTCCACTGTCCCAGGCTGCTCCAAGCCCTGTCCAACCTGGCCTTGGACACTTCCAGGGATCCAGGGGCAGCCACAGCTTCTCTGGGCACCCTGTGCCAGGGCCTGCCCACCCTCCCAGGGAACAATTCCTTCCCAATATCCCATCTAACCCTGCCCTCTGGCAGTGGGAAACCATTTCTCCTTATCCCATGACTGCAGATCCTGATGAAAAGTCCCTCTCTGGCTTCTCTGGAGGTGCCCTCAGATACCGAAATCTCTTTGGCTGTAACGAGAAAAATACCTTGTTATTGTAATGCTTCATCTGTGAATCCTGAACTCTCTAAAATTTTGGTTTGATATATAAGGAGTCTGTAGAATTTCTTATTCAGTAGTGGAAGCAGCACAATGGGAGCCAGAACTCCGAACCTTGTATGAAGATTTGTTTTAAAAATACCAAAGCAAGTAAAGGCTTTTAATTCAGGGCTTTTCAGAACCCAGATAAAGCAGCTATCAGATACAGACTGCAGGGTTTAGGAATGAGGTAATCACCTCTCTCCTCATCTTTCTGGATTGGTGGATCTGATATATTATCTAGCATATTAAATTTAATTTTTCAGTGGATTTTTTGCAACTAGAATTATTGAATTAGGAGTAGTTTTTTTCCCTGATGCTTTGTTTTCCTAATCTTCTTCTAATTCTCAGTTGGTCTGAAAAGATATTTACATATCTAAAATTATGTTATCCATAGAGCCAATCAAGCTTTTAATTAAGATCTAAAATAAATTTGTTTTAGAAGGTGGAGTGAAATATTCTGAATTCTTATTTAAATCTTGTCTTTCAGATTTTTATAAATGGTAAATATTATGCATTTGGTCAGTACATACAGATATTGAAAACTGAAAAATCTTTTAAAATAACCAGACATATCTTTAGTATAATTCAGTTATTTGCCTTAGAAGTGAAAATCTAATAGCTGGCAATATAATAAAAAGGACTATACCATCTGTTAGCTGTATATAATTATATTAAAAACATCAGTCTGTACTTGATTCAACAATTTTCAAGAGCTTGTTAACCTTTCAAATTAGATTTGTACTATCAATTATCCTTAACCAGGAACTTCTTATCCATGCTTTTATATTTCCTTAATTAGCTCCATAACTCATTTTAGGCATCTTTCTAATAATGTCACACAGTTATACAGCCACAGCAGGATTTTCAGGGATGTCTGGTTCCATCTTCCCCTTTTTCTTTCCCCACTACCACACTGTAACTGGGTGATGATGAATGTTCCCACCTCCAGCTCCACTCTCACTTGAAATATTCCTATGAAATTCGTCAAGGGCCAGACTTTGTGTCTGAGAGCAGTGGTGTGAATGGGCTCTGCAGGTCCCAGCTTCAGGCTGTCATCCTGAGAGAATGGACTGCAGGTATTCCATAATTATCTCTTGGATTATCCCTGCCGCTTTTCAAAAAGGTGTGAGAAAGTCTTTTTGCCTCTGAAACTTTCAGAGGATTCTCTTCAGCCAGTTTGTTCTGGCCCTGACCCTTCCGAGGCCAGAGTTAAACATACACTGTGCGTAAGAACAGCCCCAGCACTCCCCGACAATGGGGTGATGCTCCAGACTGCTCAGCAGCACAGCAGCATTCATTTTCACCCCAAGGAAAGCATTGTTCTTAAAGACACATCTCCATAAAATTTAGCACTTTAGCAGTGAGGTAAAAGCTCCTCTCAAGACGCTGTCATGATTTGGAAAAGGAGAAAGATGGCATAGCATTAGAAAATATTTTAAAAATCAACATTTCTGTCTTACAGAATAAAGAACGTAATTAAGACATAGTTCATCTAGATCCAAATCCTTAGGTAATATTTTTTTTCATATTGGGAACATTCTCATCACTTTCCAGCCTCCTAGTTTCTTACACTTTAACTTCTTATCGTGATAGTTTTCATTATTGTTTCCAAAATACGTGTTAGAACATACACATTCTATGTTAGAGTATTACACTGCAACCAGATAGCATCATTTTTCACAGACACACCCACCAAATTCACAGTAACAGCACTGAGGTAGTGATATCATTTATCATAGCTTAACCTTTCTCTGTAGTTCAGAGCTGTAGGATGGGGAAGGACAAAGAAAACAACTTCTTAAAATAGTCTTGACAGCTGTTTCTCCAGCCTGTCATTAAAACCTTCCCCATGGACCATATGCTGAAGTCCAGCCTGAACCTAATTTCAGTCCATGACCTCTTGTTTTATCAGCTATAAATAGGGAGAACAGATTATTCCTGTCTTCTTTATGGTGACCTCCCATATATCTGGAAATTGTGTTGCTGCTCTGTAGGCTTAGGCTCCCATTCCTTCCCACGTTTTCGATCTGTCATGTTTTCTGTGCTTTGGTTCATCTCTTTCTCCAAGGATGGTGCAGAGGTCTCCATGGTGAGTGGCCCAGAACAGACTGGATGTGTTTAGCAGCCCATGCTCTTGTTCCAGGTCTCATCTGCACTTTCTGGGATTTTCTTCTCCAGTGTGGCCCTGCTTAGTCTTGCGTATTGTGTGCCCCACAGGAATTCCCCAGAGCCTCCACCCTGACTGGTTATTCCTCAGGTGAAGTCAGGAGTCTGCTGCCTGCCCACAGAGCTTTAGAATTCTGCTGTCTTGCAGCCTGTTTGTTTGCTAAAAGCTGCCCTGCAAGGAATTAACACCCAAGTGTGGAATAGTGGTCACAGGCTGGATCCTGCAGAACTCTGCCAAGGTCGTCTCCACTTTGGTACGTATCTGTTGATAATGAACCCCTGTCTGCAGGTTTTTGTGCAGGTTTCCATTTTCAAAGAGGTTTTGGTTCTGTGTGTGCTCTTTTCATTCTCCTGGTCTACCATTCCTCTCCTGGGACTTCTCTAGGAAGTCTAGGTTAGGCCAGCCAGCCTTGCAAGTGTGTAGGAAAAAGCTTATCAAACTAGGAATGCTGTAATCAATTTTTTCCTCACAGAGCCTCTAAGCTTATCCCCATGTTCCTGGTTTTTATTGTGTCCAGCTATCTCTACTGCTTGAAAATTTTAACAAAATAATAAAAAAAAATTTAAAAAGGTTTTAAACATCTAAAACTATGGAAAGAGGTGATCCTGTGGCAATTCTGTGCAGTGGCCAGAGATCCCAGTGGCCTGCAGAACAGGACATTTCAGCATGTCAGGCTAGCTGGGAGCAAGCCATGGAGAGTTGCTCCTGCCACTCCTGATATTTTCCATTCTCCTCTTGCCTACCTGTTCATGCAGGGAAATATTGGGAAAGCAGTCCCTGCTGCATCCTTCTGCATCGCTGCCTGAACAGCTCTTACTTGGTGGCTGCACATTGAAATGAAACTTAGGAGAATGTGCTCAAAGGAAGAGACACATGAAATATTCCCAAGGACCCTTGAAAGGTCTACAGTGAAGTGAGGGGAAAAATCCCCAAGAAATTCCCCTTTTCAATTCATGCTGCCCCTCTCTCTAGTACAGTATTTCTCATGCTGTATTGCTTTCTTTTTTTCAAAAACCAATTAAGTGCTTGAAGATGGAATTTGGGGATGTGAAAAATCAGCAAAATATGCAAATGCTGTTATCCTGAGGCCAGGAGGAGCTCTGCATGAAAGTGAAAGGCTACAGTATGAAAACCATGGATTTAACAAATGTATTGTTTCAGTGCAAATTGATTATATTTTAAATAAAAAATAGTGCTCTGACTTTCAGCAGCCCTAGAAATTCCACCATATTTTACGATTACAGAAATTTGTTGTTTTCTGCTGCATATTTAATGAATTATTTTAGAGCATTTAGTGAACAAAAACAGTCCTTGAAATCTGTCTGTCTTAACTTTGCTCTTCATTTTTTTCCTGCATGACTTCTTCCTGTCATTGATATGATTTTACACCAATGCTACTTCCATAGGTATTAAACATAACTGTGCTTAAAATAATTTAAATATGACTTGTACAGAGCACAAAGATATTTAAGGACAATGGGAAATATTTTTTAAAAATAGTAATTTTTATTAACTTAGTATTTGTTGCTCTGTAAGAAAGCTGATGTTTCTGATCTAGATCTCTGTTTCTGAAACAAAGAACTAAGGCACACGTTTTGGAAGCTGATACATGCACACATGCCAAGTTCAAAAAGGAACTGAGCATCCAGATTTATTTCCTATACTTAATGTTGTTAGCAAATGAGATGTAGACCTTATAGGAGTGAAATCCAGGGCTGGATTATTCATAGAGCCATTCAAATGGCATCAAAATACAGATGGATTTTGATTTTTGGCAATTAAATGATTAGATAACTTTTATTCTATTAAAAACCCCATCAACAGTATGAAAAACCCATATGTGGGTCAATGCTGGTTGTAAATTATAGGGAATTTTTCAGATTGGATGTTTGTAGAGCAGTGTAAATTCTTCCAGAACACCCTGTTCAACCTGTGATTCCTGCATCTCACCTTCTGGCCAGTGTTATATCTGAAATACAGAAAAAAAATCAGAAAATTTCAGCTGAAATACGAGAAAAAATTACAAATAGCTACGGAGTGTTCTGGGCTGCTTGTAACCTCATGGCTGGGATTGCCCTTTGGATCTGATATCCTGGATATGTTTCCTTCTGAAAAGGCTTTGTGGCAGATCTTAATTGAATTTACAGAGTGGAAGTTCCGAGCCCTCAGGAGTCACCAACTGGAGGGTTGGAACGAATGATCCCAGTCCAGGACAAGGCCCCTTGTCTCAGGGAGAGACCTTCAAGGAGCTCCTGTAACTCCCTGGAGCACCTGGGTTCCTTCCCAAAGGCTCTGGATGAGCAGGGGAAGGTTGGAAGCTCAACAAGTCCCTGATGGTCCCTCTGGCGCTCCTCATCTGGAGAGGGGGATCTGAGCTCATGTTTGCTCCATGACCTTCAGGTGCTACCCTGCCGCCTCTGGACATAAAGAGGGACAAATTAAATGAGTAGTAAACGAAGCTAATAATAAACAGAAAAAGTGGGGTGTAAAGGACAGGATAGAATATTATTTAAAGTGGATATCTCAACCTGTTTCCCTGAGTAACTGCACAAATAAACTGTTATTCATTTTGAAGGTTAAGCTCTAATAGTACCTTCAAAATGCTCAAGTAAAGTTCAAATGCAATCTACTATTTATGATAAAGCATTCCAGTGTTGGAGGCAACTCTTTCCCAAATGGATTATATTCCCTTTTGAGCAGAAGTAGGTTTCAAGCATCTAATTCAGGAAGAGTCATCCATCTTCCTTTCTGTTAGTCAGACAGCTCGATATTCCAGTTCCTTCACAAAGTCTAGCTTGCCAATGGGATGGATATTTCTTTTTCTTCAGCAATACAGTCTCTTTTTGAGTAGTTCCAAGCCTCCTTAGCATTTGTGTTCTTTGTGACAGGCATTCATTTTTGGAACAAACTCATATGTGCATCAGAAATGAGAAAAGAAAAATGCCAAATGCCAAAAAGAGGCATTTTAAAGAGTTTTAAGGATTACTAAAGAATTTCTTTTTAAGATTCACAGATATTTTACAGGCAGTCTACAGCTAAAAAGCAATTACTGTAACCTGGGAACATACAGTGTTAATTTATATTATTTTAATTTATTGTTTGTGAGTTCTTTTCTTTATCAGTGATAAACAGATACAAATCACGGTCATGAATCTTGTTGGGAACACATCCAGCTATTTTTGTTATAATTGCTAAGAAAATGCTTTTATCTGGTGTTTTAGGAAATGTTGTTCTTTTTATGTGACTTGGGGAGAATGACACTTCATTCTCCAGAGCAAATCCAAGAGAAAAGTGAACACGAGTTAACCAAGGAATTTCAAGTCACAAAATCATTTGGCTTTATGACTGAATCTATCCCTGGTGTCAGTCCTAACCCTGGTAGGACTTGGGTTTTGCCATGAATTTGGCAAGGGTTCATCGCTTTCTCTCCAAACCCAGCTGCCATACAAGAAATGCTGTTTTCAGATTCCAAAGTGATGTAACTTTATTTTTCACAGCTAAAATTGGACATCTCAGGTGGCATTTAAATTCTTTGCTGTCACTGGGTATGAACAAAACTCATCCTGACTGAAAAACAAAACATGTAGCCTTTCTTTCAATGAACAATCCCCTTTATCGGTACATTTTCATTGGTAGAATTTGCCAAAAGATAAATGAACTTGTCAACATTAAGTTGCTCCTATTTGTTCCAGGATGCCCCGAGTCGTGCTGTGATCAGTCTTTTCCCAGAGAAGCGGAAGAGATGACCTTTTAATTTTTGTTCGAGTACAGAATGCTAAATGAAAGTCATAGCATTCTGCATTCACCCTGAGCCTGCTGCTCCCAAGGCTTGAAACATGGCTTGGTGGCACGACCCAGCCAAGTGTGGCATCGAAGTAATGATGTTGTAATTAAGGCAGAGGTGAATCTTCCACTTTGGACATATATTTTGGATTGATTATACCGTTCTTCTAAAAACTCCATTCAGGTTGCAAATTTCTCACGTTGTTCTGCCATTTCTAAGCGTGAATAAAGAAACAATTTCTGGCCCATCACGAAATTTTAATTGTATTTGATTGCGACCTCAATCATCGTCCAAGCCCTGCTGGGGAGGAGACTTAAAAACCTGAGATAAACAGAAACCAAGACAGAATTCAGCCTGGAGAAGAGAAGGCTGTGTGGAGACCTCAGAGCACCTCCCAGGATCTGAAGAGGCTACAGGGAAGCTGGAGAAGGGCTGCTCATCAGGAACTGGAGTGACAAGACACAGAGAATGGCTTCCCACTGTCAGATGAGATATTGGGAAGGAATTGTTCCCTGGGAAGGTGGGGAGGCCCTGGCACAGGGTGCCCAGAGAAGCTGTGACTGCCCTGGCAGTGTCCAAGGCCAGGCTGGACGGGGCTTGGAGCAACCTGGGATAGTGGAAGGTGTCCCTGCCCATGGCAGGGGGTGGCACTGGAGGGGCTTTAAGGTCCTTCCAACCCAAACCATTCCATAATTCAATGATCCTATAATTTAGCAGAGATTTAATTTCTGGCTGACCAACTTTGCATCATAATGTTATGAATGACTGTAATGGACAGTCAGGGATTTCCTTTCATGTATTTCTATGCTTTTCTGAGAAGAAAATTGTTGAAATTGAATGACTGGAATAATTTAAATAGGATGTAGTTCAGTAGTACACAATTCAAGGGTGTTTATTTAGGGAATAAAAACAATTTCAGGTGGAATCATGAGCGTTGGAGGAGGAGGAGCAGAATTCAAATGAAGGAGTTGTATTGCACAATGACTGTGAATCACTCATGATATCCAAACCTAAAAAATGTAAATGAATCCCAGGAGCTCTGTCAAGCAGGACCAAAGATGTGAGGATATGTGGTCAGACCTTATCAGCTTGATTGGTGATGTGATTGTAGGGTGAGAAAAGAGCCTTTTAAACACAAGGATGGTGAAAATACTAAAGTTTTCCAACTGGTGTTGACTCCATTAAGGCAGGATGTCCTAGTAAACCTTGTGACCATTTCTCTACCTTGGGGCACCGGGATCCCAAAACAGCCTCCTGAGGGATGTTTTAAAGGACTTCAACACTTGAGAGTTCCTATCTTGAAAAAAATTTGTCCTAACCTTGGTTTTACAAATATCAACTTAAAAAAATACACCTAATTAGTGTTGGTCTTTCTTGCTACACTTACTGATAGCAGATGTGCCTTTTCAATTGTATCACCTCCATTTGCTTGTGGCTGACAAATATCAGCACCCCACAACTAAAAAAAAAAAAAAA
>VZTF01005113.1:145353-190544 GCA_013397755.1 Cnemophilus loriae
AAAAAAAAAATAGAGAAACTTGTAGTCCTTATATCTGGCAGTGAGATAATTATGCTCAGCATGTTCAAAGATATCCTTTTTTTTTCCCAGACAAGACTTGTTGCTTGATGATGGAAAGTGCTTTACAGGGCTTGAAGCAGCAAAATTATCCCACCCTGCACCCCTGCAGTCAGAAAGACAAAACAGACTTAAAATTCAGATGTCACCAATAGAATTGTCTCATTTGCTTTAGCACACAACCTTTCATTTAATAAAGGAATAATGGTACGGAAAACAAAATGAACTCTAAAGCTGCAGCCTGTTCTAAGTGTTGCACTGAGCACAGGGATCCACTCAGTGACCCCATGGAGGAGTTTTAGATTTGCAGAAGCAAAAAATTAGACTTAGTGCTTGATACAAGTGAATATAGAAGGGCTTTGGGTACCCCAGAAGGTCAAGCTGACCTCGTTTGCTGATTAAAATGTAGAGACTAAACACAAGGTAATTTTACTGTATTGGAACATTTGGTGTTAATGATGTGGCAGGATAATTTGCGATCATAAGATATCCATGGTGATACCGAATGGAATGTAGATCATAATAGCCTGTGAGATTAAGAACTGGCTGCAAACTGATATGCAAAGGATATAGAATAACTGGTGAAAAGCACATTAAGGAAGTTATTTGCAAGTTTACTTGTGATAATTTGGGAGATCATGGCACTTTGGGGGTTTTGTGGTGTTTTTTTTGTTGGTAGGGACAAAGAACTCTGCTCTTTGATTTCTTTCTCTATTTATATAACCTAAAAATGTAATAACTATGGAATGATTGTTTAGAGTAAATTGGATGAAAGAATAGGAAGGGCTATACCTAATTTCACATATACTGGATCATAGGTCATTAAATGCATTATTTCCTCACTCTTTCTATCTGAGACCTTTGGAGGAAGTGAACTCTATTTAAAGGTGATTAAACCCAAACTTATTATTTTTTTCTGGTGGGTTTTAATCCCAGTGGCTTTTTGTATTTATAAAATTCATCTGGAAGAACCTGTTTAGAAAATATATGAGACCTTCCCAGAACTGACCACAAACCCTAATTTCATTTAAGCTGAGTTAACAAAATATTAAACTGAATATCAGCTGTCAATATCACTAATACTGTTAGTGGAATTTTCCTAATGAGCCCTGAAATGAGTATTATAACCCTGTTAAATTTGAATTAACTTTTGAAGGGATTTTGTGAAGTTAATAGAAGAGCTGACATTTCACTTCAAATAAAAGGTGCTGTAGGTTCTTGGAGTTATCACTTCTCTCATTTTAGGGACACAGCAGATATGTTTCCATTGATGTCTGCAGAGCAACACTGGTCTGTAAAAGCTGGTGATGTTCCCTGGTTGAATCAGTATTTAAAAAAGAAATCCCAGACTAACTCTCCACTACTCTTTTCTGTAAAACCCTTCATGAGGCTACAAGATCCATAGGATGGTACTAATTATGTCATCCTGTTCTTTTAAGATGTTTTTCTCTCTAGATTTATATTTCTCCTCTAAGCAAGAAGACTGTTACATATAATGCATGGTCATTTAAGCAGAAAATTGTCTTAGAATGGTTAATTATTTAATTATTGCATACACTATATCCTTGAGGAAACACTGATGAGGAGAAAAATCAGGGAAGTGAGCAGAAGCTTTTTTACTTGAACTCCATTCTTAAATAATATTGCTGTTTTCCTTGAATTGAGAAATAAAAATGCAGATGTAAACGCTAGATGAAAACAGATTCAAATGGAGATAAGATTCATATTTTAGAAGTTGATATTTGGTTAGCTTGGTAACACATGCACATAAAACTTACATGCTTCTAGAACTGTAGAAAGAAGCACCTCAAGAAAAGATCTGCCGCTCTCTGCAGTAAGCCAAAATCAGAGAGAGATGTTTGACTTTATAGATCTGTCCCTTCTGTGGAAGGGAACTCCAGAACCTCCCTTATAACCTCTTCCAGGACTTCATGGGTCTGATGTTACGTGATTTATTTCCCTTTCAGTGGAGCCAATGCCCTGATCCCAGACAGCAAGCAGAACCAGAGCTGGGGTTTGTCACCCTGGGCAGGGCACTCCTTGCCATTTCCCTGTCTCCTTCCTTCTAGGTAAAGCTCTCTGCAAGCTCAGCTGGACCACACCAGCATCCCTCAGCATTGCTCAGCACCAGCTGATGGCTCTCCTGTTGTCATGGAACTCCTGTGAGGAGCTGCAGAGCTTCAGTGGGGAGAGGAGTGCAGGGGATTTATCTGCTGTGTGCAGACTGACCCCTGCCAGAGGAGGCACTGTGCCTCTAACACAGTTTGATAACAGAAAAGGAACTCAGCTGCCTGATGGCAGAGCACTGTCCTGGCTACTGCCGGTGGAGATGGGCTGCGATAGGAGTGCTCCTTCCCTGGCACCATTTATTATCCTTCCTTGAGAGGTCTGCCAGGCTCCAGGATGGTGTGTGTAAAGGACACCTTGCTGTCTGAGCAAGAGGGAAGCC
The DNA here is from genome assembly GCA_013397755.1 of Cnemophilus loriae. Taxonomy (NCBI): domain Eukaryota; kingdom Metazoa; phylum Chordata; class Aves; order Passeriformes; family Corvidae; genus Cnemophilus; species Cnemophilus loriae. Next base: position 147,860 of record VZTF01005113.1, read on the forward strand.
AATGGCACTGCTACAGTGGTGACTTTGGAGAAAAGCACGAACAGACATGCAAGTCAGACCTCAGAGAAGGTAGAAAATCTGTTTTGACGGGCCCAGAGTGGCTGAGGGCTGTGTGTTCCAGCTCAGAAAGGTTCTTGAGGTTGCTGAAATGGGAGGAGGCCTGGATTAAAGACCCCATGATGCAAGGATACAGTGCACTGAGGGGAGATTCCCCAGCAAACTCCTTTCACTGCTGTTCAGTGTTTCTCTGAGTTGTCTCTGCTTTTGAAAGAACACAATTGTCTTAGTTTATAGCCTAATGAAAATTGCCACTGGAGTTAACAAAGCTGTGGTGGTATTTTGGGGATCTTACTTGAAGGATGATGTTTAATTCATTTCAAAGCGTTTGCCAGTTCAGGGTTGTGTTGTAGCTGGTGTGCATTTAAGCACGTGTGCCTGGATTACCATCACAGTGTCTTCTGGGGCTCTGCTCCTGAAAGTGGAAGGCTGGGTAAAAAATGAGTGCTAAACTTGGTCTTCTGTCCAGTTGGTTATAAATCAGTGTCCTTTCCAGTATGGTCTCGCTGGAAAGGAACGAGTACCCAATGCCACTACCTAAACAAGTGCTTTGGAACATGGACAGCAGCTAATCTTACAAAGGACTGCACACATGTAATATCTGGATGAGGGGAAAATATCTTCAAAATTTATGACAGTATTTTTCCCTGTCCCTGTCAAGGCTGGTTGCCTGGTGCTTTTTCCTTGCACAGAGAGACGCTGCCCCAACTGCAAATGTCGCGAAGAGGATTGAAATTACCCTGGAACAGAAGTGGCTGTTACCAGCTAAGCCCAGAGCACTGATTTTCCAGTGTGGTGGCACAGTGGGCTCTGCTTGCCCTTGGGATTGCTGTGCATTATCATAGAACGGTTTGGGTTGGAAGGGACCTTAAAGATCAGCCAGTTCCACCCCCTGACAGGAGTGGCTTCACTGGCACCACCTCACAGAAGTGGTCTTGTGTGCAGGTCATTGAAAGGGGTCATTCAATTGTCCACCTTCAGACAACCAGTGGCTCTGTGAGTCATCCTGCATAGCAAATGCCTGGAGCAACTACAACGCTTGTCCAGTGAGTAACACTCAAATCACTGGTGGTTGAAAATGCCAATGCTTTTTAGGGCAAACACACAGACATCAGCTCATGCTTAGAGGAACGTGTGGGATGAATAATGAGGAAATACATGAAGCGATACAAAAAGAACCAAGTTCTGTTTTGTTCTGCTGACAAAAGAGTTCTAGTTAAAGGTAAAAGGCTCTTAAAATGTATCTCTGGGGTGTGGTTACTGCAGTTTCTTCAAATGCAGCCTGGCCTTTCTCTAAGGGCTCCTGTAGTGGCGTTTACTGTGACAGAGGCATCAGTGAGACCATAGCTGTCCCCAGGGGGCACGGACAGCCAAGAAATTGTGGATTGTGCTTTGGTGCTATTAGTGCACTTTCTGAGATAAACAGCGGCGTGTTTTCATTTCTCATCTTGGTCTAGGGAGGAACAGAGCAGCACTCACAGATCTGGTCCTATGCAGGACTCACAGGAGTGGCTGAGTGCTTCAGTACATCAAACCCCTCCAATTTACATCTCCTCTATATCTTTGATTTGAAATGCTTCCCAGAGCTGTGGGATAAATACAGAACTTGTAAAAATGTCTTTTAAAACAAAGGTGTTTGGGCTGCCTGTGCCCAGGGCAGTGGGAGACTGGGGGTTTCCATCAGAGACTCCCCTGTGGTGTGGGGACATCCCAGTGGGGTAGGGGGAAGGTGTGGGGAGGAAAGAGCAAAAGCGCGGGGCTGTTGTGGGGTGCCCATCACCCCCATTCCCCACCCCTGCACCGTTGCGGTGGGAGAAGAGTCAGGGAGGGAGGGGTGAAGATGAGCCTGGGGCAGGGGGCAGGTAAAGTATTTGTTTCTCATCACTGAACTCTGTACTCATTGGAAATAAACCATTTTTCATCCAGTCAAGTCAGTTTTGCCCATGATAATGCTTGGTAAGAGATCAGTAAATGTTCTCCATGCTTTTATCTTGACCCACAAGTTAATTTTGTCCCCATCTCCTGCTGATGGCCAAGGTTGACTCACCAAGAACAACCAGCTTACAGAACACGTGCTGTTTGTACAGGGAAAACCAAAACTACTCACAGCACTCTAGTGCAGGATGTATGTCATAAATGCATTTTATCAATGCTTTCAAACCCCAGTGTCTGATGGTGTTTATGAAGGGAGTGGAAATGGCTCAGCATCTAATGCTGTGAAACGACCATAAATTTCAGTTATAAGAGTTGAGTGAAAACACTTGAATGTGGATTTTCATCTTGGTTGTGCACACTGAAACCTGAGATGGTCAGGGAGAATCCTGTCACATGAAGAGTATTAATTCATAGAGAGAAAATTTGTGAAATAAACCTCAACAGTGCCATGTTCCTGCTCTATGCTACCCTACAGGTTGGGAATCAAAAGATTTGACAGAATATGGGCTGTGCTAATTGAGACAAGATCTCAAGTGTTCTCAGTCTAAAACTGGGGACTCAGCCTGTGTGGCTCGGGAATTAAATCTGAAAGCAAATATGTATGACAATCAATTAGTGACTAATAACATTATTCCTTCAATTACAGTGGGAGGGGATGAGGGAGCTGAGGCAGATGCGACACTAGAGGAAGAGCGAAAAAAAAAAAACCAACTCACTTGCCAAATATAGGCAAGACATCCCACAAAATGTATAGAAATGAGGGTGATTTTCCTGTGCTTGATCAAAGGTAAAAAACCGTGTAAAAAAGCCCGATGTAATTTAAAAATCTTTTTGATGTGAATTTGAAGCTGTGGTTTGACAGTTTTTCCTCCACTCACAGGATACAGATGGCTATTCCATAGTAAATGGGGTGCAATTAGTGACTATCCACAGCTGAAGACAGTAGTCAGCAGGAACTCCGAGGCTTTTCTGATCTTAACTGCATCTGGACCAATATTCTCCAGTGTCTTGCTGATACCCAATTCCCCACAAAGGAACCGGATCTTGCACTTGCTGTTGTGTTTCTCTGACATCACTTTGGCAAGGACTACATGGGGTTTTCCCTTGCCCTGTAGCCTGAAGAATGGTCTGTTTCCTAGGAGCATCTGGAAATTTCATCAGAAAAGCTTTTGTTATGTCAGTGCCTTGGGACCTGACGATGCCCGTGATCTTTTCTGGTCTCCCAAAGGAGATTTGGAGACCATTTTTTTACCCATTCTAGGGATGTTCGAGGCACATTCTGCAAACCTTTCTGCACTGAATGTCTGTTACATGGTTTTAATGGATCTTACAACCTTTTGCAGTCATAACCATTCAGTTTATCGTGAGCTGTGCTAATACTCACCATGATTTAATCTATATAAATCAAGTAAATATTGATTTATTAAATTTTCAGGGTTGTTCCTTGTATAGAAAAGCCATTATGCAGTTAATATGTTCTAAGCCTGGCAATTTGGCTTTATAAATTGCAGATTGTTTTTCATCTCAGCTTTACGGTCGGCTCAGAGCAATGTGAGACTCTACTACCCATCTCTGTATTGTTTTCTTTGCACATCTCATCAGGATGATTCATGGTTTGGGTCCCAGAGATGTTCCTGGTTTGTCTGATACCCACAGTTTCTATATTGTGTGGCTGATTCACAGTGTTACACAATGTAAGATACAGTGGTTTGTGTTGACTGACTCTCAGATAGCTGCCCTAACACATTTAGACTTATCCATCTACCAGTCTGTGCAGGATATGGCATCTGCTCCCTTGAATTTAGTTATTCTTTGTCTGATTTATAACACAGGCCTGTAATAAATTATCTCAGCACAGTTGGAGTGCACTGAACTACAGATTAAGAGCTGGAATGAGTGGGGAAGGCAGGGACTTCATAAACCAGATTTATGGAATCAAAACTCTTTTTTTGGTTTTGATTCTATAACAGAAGCTAACAAAAAGTTATCTTAAGTGCTAACTTTATAACATATTTCAGCAAACTCTTTCCTAACTTTGCTGATCTCATATAATTAATCTAATCTGTGTTTTTTAATAAACATACTGCAACTCCAGCAACTGCTTCAGAAAGCAAAGACTGTTTCATCGTGTTGAAGTCCAGTGCATTGATGTGTTTATTAAATCTGTTGGTATTTGCTTCACTGAGACCTTTGTAAAATGCTGTTTTCATGTTGATGTAAGCCCTCAGAGGCAGTGAAAGTCCCGCAGCCTCTTCCTGCTGCCCTCTTCTCTCAGAGAGAGTCACTCTTTAGGCACTGGTTAAGTATTGCACTGCAGTGTCTGTTTAGTTCTTAATCTGTGTGTCAACAAACCAGGCACTGAGCTTCATCCTGTCCCTTAATGGGAACAGTAACCGGCTGTGCATGGCCCTGGTGGCACAGCAAGGAGGGGCAAAAAATATTTGTGGAGCTAAACGGAGGTGGGAGGAGGCGTGTACCCGTGCCAGCACTAAGAACCCCAAAACTACAAGACAAGGCTTCAAAGGTTACAAACTGAGGAGAAGCTGAAGGTCTGATCAGTAACCTGGAGCACAGGGAATGACAAAAAATACCTTTCTGAGGGGATGATCTCAAAGAGCTTGTGTTGAGTAGAGTGGTTGTGAACTTGGTAAGAATCATCGCTGCCCAAAGCTGGGTTTAAGGAGGGTGCTCAGCAGGAGAGTGGGATTCCTGCAGGAGACACAGACTGGTGATGGGAAACACAGCCTGACTACGTTCAGCAAAGATCAGTTAGAGACAAAACCAGATAAATAAAAAAAACTCTTGTAAGCAAGACACCTTTGGAACAAAAAAGGGTAGACTTCATAGAAACAAGATTGATGGGACAAGAGATTCTTCCTATTCCATTTTGTCTCGCAGGTTTCAGTTCAGTAATTTGGCAATTTATTATGGTGATGCATCTCTCTTGCTAATTATTAAAATTATTGCCAGAAATAATTTCAATTCCAGGTTTATAAAGAGGCTATGGTGAGTTCAGGATGCTCAAGCACTCAGAGTTGAATTAATTTGTTTTTATTTAACTCTCAGAGTGGAATTAATTTGTGTCAGAAGTTGGATTCTAGAAAGCACTTATTAAAAGTGAGTCAGAAATAATTTCTGTTTGTTTTTCTCAAATATACTTTACGTAAAAGAAATTTAATTTTAGTAAATTTATTAGTGTCTCTTTGCAGAAAAGCAATGGTTTGACAGTTGATCTAAATTGTTACAATTGTTTAAAAGGTCAAAAACTATAGCACTTAGAGACAAGCCATTCTATTAGTCTAGAAAGCTTTCGTTAACATGCCCACATATATTGTGTACAACCAGTGAAACTAAAAGCCTGCATTTCCCAAGTTTTAGAAGCTGCTCTGTTATTTTGACTGAACAAGTGTCTTGTTGGTACTTCCAGGAGTTGCTGGTTAAGAGAAGCCGTTGCAATGGCCCTTTGCAGGGTGATTTTTTCTCTGTCATGTTTAACCCAGCCACGTCTAAGACACTCAAGAAAATAAACTCCAGACAGTTTTGTACAGCACCTCAGTGTAGGCAGCGATCTTATTTAATGCAGGTCACAGTACCCATCCTCATGGTCACTAAAGGACCAGAATTAATGCTGTTTCTCTGTCTGAAATTCTCTTTTTCTAGTGACTTGCCATTGTAGCACTTAGAGAAATACACCTGAAGCTTAAAAAACAGAGTAAGAGGATGACTTTTGATGGTCTCTCTCCCTGAAGCTGGCCTTGGACAGGCCCCATGAAGTGATAGAGCATGGCCTTAGCTAAATCCCTGTGTTGGTGCTGCCCAGCAGTGATGCTGTAGTGTCTCCCACAGAAGCACACAACAACAACAACCCAGGAAATGCTGTTGTGGGGTTTGAAACTGGTTGGATGTCTTCCCCTTCCTTAAGGAACTAGTAAATGCTCATTTTCCTGTTATCAAGTGCATTTGTCGTGGTGCTGGACAATGTGAGTTGTTCCAGTCATGTTTGTGGAAACCTGCAGCTCCCAAGAAATGGGTTTGCATCTCCCTTGTTTGTAATCCTGCGGAGTTCCAAAATGGTTATGAATTAAGGGGCGCTTCCTGTGCCTCCCAGTGTGGGCATGGGAGCTGCCTGCTACATATTTAAATGTTACTTCTTCTTTGGCATCTACTTTGACATGAAATGTTATAGATTAGTAAGTAATTACTTTTTTTTAAATAGCCTAGGAAGAAAAACAACTTTTGAAGGTACTTTATTTAATCCACAAAAAAAAAATTTGCTTTGAAAAAAAAAATGTCTTGTTTACAGCACGATGAGTCCATGTTCCAGATGTCTTCATCTGTTGTTCTTTGAAATGTTTACAGAAAAGCTTTCTTGGATGAAGAAAAGGCTGTGGGGATTTCAGTGACAAATGGGGCACTGCGGTCTGTTCCATGGTGGGGGGCACTGAGGGATAGGGAGCCTGCAGAGGAACTGCTGTTGTAATGCAAGAAAAAAAGGAGGTAGTTTCAGCAAATTAAAAATACAGAGCAGAGTGGTACAATAAAAAGGACAACAGCACCCAGAGCATGTCAGATATCGTGGTTTGGACCCAGAGCCTCAGAGGGAAAAGAGAACACACGAAAGAGCCACCACTGGTTAGCAGTGCACACCGTAAAGATTGGTGATTTGGGAAAGAGCTACATTTGATTCCAGCTTTCCCTTGTCACTGTATTGAATTCCCAGGCTTGGCTTTAACTTGACATTATAGTCATTATTGTCGTTTTTCTTCAAGTGGCAATACCCAGTTCAAATACTTCAGAGTGCGTATGTGTTGATGTATTGCTCTATACCTTATTTTATTTTAAAAACAAAACAAAACAAAACAAAGCTATACTTGACTCAAATGACTAATTTGTCCCGTAATGAGCTGTTTTTCCTAATTAAAAACTTTTCTTGGGGAAAAAAAGCACAACAACATTTTGGAACCAGCACTATGACTATAATATTAAAGGACTAAGTGGAAACTATAAACACAAAGATGAACAGTTTCTACCCAGCAGGGTACACAATGTGAGAAATGAAAACATAACTGCCAAAAATAAATTGGTATTACGAGATGTACAGAATTTCAGTCATAAAATTACAGAATCACAGAATCATGGAATGGTTTGGTCTGAAAGGACCTAAAAGGTCGTCTTGTTCCCCCCCCTGCCATGGGCAGAGACACCTTCCACTATCCCAGGCTGCTCCAAGCCCTGTCCAACCTGGCCTTGGACACCTCCAGGGATCCGGGGCAGCCACAGCTTCTCTGGGCACCCTGTGCCAGGGCGTCCCCACCCTCCCAGGGAACAATTCCTTCCCAATATCCCATCTAACCCTGCCCTCTGGCAGGGCGAAAATCTGGGTAAATTCTTTATGCCTTTTTTTTGAGTCCAGCAGTGTTGCCATTGCCCAAAGTGCTGCTGGAGATGAACTCCCTCAGCACAGATACCTGGAATAACATAACTGGTACACTGAGTAACTTTTCTGCATGCAAAACACTCATAAATCGTGTTGAGTTGGCTCTGTGCTGCCTTTTACCTGCCTTTCCCTGGGATGAGCTGATGGAGATCCGTCGGGCCAGAGCACTCATTGCGAATGTCTTGGGGGGATGGCAGTGAATGGCTGGTTTGTAGAAAACACTGTGGATGTTTGACTGGATCTGTAACACGTGGTTTTGACAAAGTGCCCCGGTTTTCCTGCAGAGCTGGCTCCATAATCTCTCCAGGAAGGGAGTTTCCCTTCATTTCTGGATGTAGCTTTCTAGAGAGCACTAAAGTGCTTTTTTTTGGTGAAAATACTTGAAGTTCTGCACTATGGTCTGAGTCATGGCATAGTGTTGTAGTTAATTCCATTATTTCCAGCAGTATAACTGGCTTTCATGCAACATTATTGCTTATAATGAATGTTCTGTAATTATAAATGGTGCTTAGGCAATGCTTCCAACAATATCCACTTTCCCTGCTTTGTGTCAAACTTACATAGCCCCCTCTGGCCATTGAATTAACCACAGAATTCTGTGAGAATTCTTAGAAATATTTTCCAGGTTCTCATAGAAAGATTGACATGTTTTGCATATTTTAATTTAGATAGTTTTTTAAACCCAGTGTCATTTAATTGTTTTCCCTTTGCAGTTCCAATTAAAAAAGAGAATGGGGATTCCTAAATTAAAGAAGCTAATTTATTTTTGCCTTTTAACCATTTAGCTATGAGGTTTGAAAGAAATACAGATTTGAAGGGTTTTCTGTAAGGAAAAAAAGAACAGTGGAATGTAGCAGCATGACAATGATGCTAATTACAGAGGCAGTAGAGAAAGGAAATGTGTCAAATTAGTCTCAATTGCATGAATTTGATTTTGTCATTTATGTAAAACTGCAACAGTGGAAGAAGTATCCTACAACAATATTCCCTCCAATCTGCCAGTGGGAAACAAAGCTAGAGCTCTCCAGGAGTCCTGGGTCAGGACTTCCCTCTCTGAGATACCCCTGGATGGGTTTAGTGTGTGGTTGACAGAAGAAGAGTTACAAAGAACTGCCTCCCAACACCGCTTTTCCCCTCTGCACTTTGCTGCAGTGCTCTGTGCACACCTGGGCAACGTGCAGGTACCACGCTCGGGTCCTGCCAGAGTTCCCAGCAAAATATGGTCACGATGTATCGTGTACAAAAAGCTTGAATATGGCAATAGTGTGGAATAAAAAACAAGTGTGTGCCGTGTGTTTCAATGTAAGACTGAATGATCCATAGTCCCATAATGCTGGCAGCACAATATGATTACTGAGGTTATGTTAAGGATTTAATTCTATACTTATTAAGGTAGCAGCAACATAGCATTAGGTGCCTTAAACATATGTAATTACTTTTAGGTTGGTTTGGGTTACTCGTGTTCTACCTTTCCATAATTTGTGTGGGATGTAGATGGTTCTGTTACTCTGGAGATGCTCTGATCAATGCAGGTAAAGCTGGTGGTGCCTCAGGAGCTCAAGTAGATCAGCCCCCTGCCCCAGCAGGAGCAATTAGACCTCAGCCATGCCTGACAGTTAATTAGCTCGCCTGTTCTTCAAACCCTCCTGAGACACACTCCACTCTCCCTTGGCAATTGATTTCTGTGCTGAGCCACCTTGACAGATAGAAAGATTTCCCTAACGTCTGAACCAAATTTTCCTTGCTGCAGTTTAACCCTTCTTGTCCTGTCTTGTGAAGAATAGTTTTGTCCCGTTCCCTTGACAGCAATTTTCCATAATGGAAAATTGTTGTCGTAGAGGCTTCACAGCATTTTAAATTTAAAAAATCACGGAACCTTCAGTATTTTCTTATGGGCCAAGTTTTTTAGCTCACTGAGTCATTCTGTTGCTTTTCTCTTGGCATTTCACAAGTGACTGGAGTTACTGTCCAGTTTTGAAGCCTTAGAGAAGCCAAAGTAGTTCCACCTAATGGAATTCTGGACTCGTGGAATAGTTTGCTCTGGGAAGGACCTTAAAGCCCATCCCATTCCACCCCCTGCCATGGGCATGGACACCTTCCACTACCCCAGGCTGCTCCAAGCCCCGTCCAACCTGGCCTTGGACACTTCCAGGGATCCAGGGGCAGCCACAGCTTCTCTGGGCAACCTGTGCCGGGGCCTGCCCACCCTCACAGGGAGGAGCTTCTCCCTAATATCTCACCTAAATCTGCCCACTTCCAGGCTTTTCCTGCTTGTCTTGTCACTACTTGCCCTTGTGAAAAGTTCCTCTCCAGCTTTCTCCAGCTTGGTGGGAAGTCCAGAGGCTGGCAGGAGCAGGTTCAGGCATCTGTGCCGGGGCAGGGACAGGAACCTGCCCGGTGGGTGCTGGCCCAGGAGGGCTGTTTGCTGGCAAGGCAAGAGGGGCAGCTCTCAGCAGTCCTGTGCCCAGCCACGGACAAGCAGCTTCGCTTTGCAGGAAGGCCCACCTACCCCCATATCCAAACCACTCTGCAGCCTAAGGATGAAATGTACTCTGAGAGGGGTGGTAATTTTCCCTTAGAAAACCATGGGTCTGTAATTTTCATCAGTTAATGTGACAAGTACAAATCAATCCACATTCTCTGTATTTTTAAAATGTTCTGGGTTATTATTTCCTAAAGTTAGGGCATATTTTAAAAGCATTAGTTAGGACAAAATATTGGTAGTTTGAAAATCCCAACCCCAGTTTTTTTCACACACATGAAAAGCAGTGATGGGTCAAGATTATTTTGGTAGAACCTTGATACAGAGAGGCCACTTGGTTTTGTAGCACTGGCTGGGTTGGTGCCTGTTCCTCCTGAGCTCTTATGTTGAGACTCCAGGATCTTTCTTTCCCTGTTTCCTGAGCTGAGGTTTTCCAGTGTCCTGCTGAAAGCCCTCTGAGGTCAGTGGTGATGAGTTCCAGTGGTGCTTTGTGCCCCATCTATTGCTCCTTCAGTGAGTCAGCTTCAGGCCATTTGTTTAATTTGGAATTGAACAATCCTTGCACACAGCAGGAACAAATGAGTAGCCTCGACAATTCCTTTCTGATGTCTTTAGTGATTTCTTAAGATTAAAAAGTAGATTAAAACCAATTCAGTGACCGAAGGGAGGGCTATCTTCTTTGCAGGGTTTATTTACAAAATGTATTTTTCCAACTTTACTAACTATTATCCTGAAAGCAGGAGAAATTCAGACTGGGACCATTACAGCCCAGGTTACTGATCAGTTCTCAGAAGTTTGCTGCAAACACAGCCACAGGCTGCTTGTCTCAGCAAGCAGGCCAGGGAAGGCAGAATTTTGATGAAAGATGTTGGGTTTTGTGTTTTCCAGAGCGATGCAGTTTTTCAAACAGGTCGGTCAGCATCTGAAGAGTCAATGTGTGCTAAAGTTCCTCTCAGCATCCCCAAAACCAGTGCTGGCAGTTGTGTGCTTTGTTGTAGATATACTCTTCTTAGGAAAATGAATAAAGGGTGAGCAGGGCAGTGGGGGAAATGGGAAAATCAGAACCAAAAAGCCTAATACGCAGTGAAATAATAGGGCTAAGCATTGTCTCACCATACACATAATTTAAATATGCCCAAAGACAAGGTTTATATTTTTCATTTTGAATAGATCCCAGATTATCCTGCTTTATTCATTCATCTGACACATAATAGTAGCAAATACATGAACGATCCATGCTTTAACCTCTGGGCTCCTCAATCCATCCTCACCTATCCACATTTTCCAGCACCTCAGCATAATCCAGCACCGCAAATCTGTTTTGCTGGGTAAGTACAAGAGCCCATGTGGCCCATTTCTGCAGGAACTGAGCTCTCCCCTGCTTTTATGGTTCTGTGTCACAGTCCTAATGCTTTTTTAATGGAGTTTGCAGAGGGTGAGCACTGTCAGCCCTCATCTGCTGGAATGGGAAGTGTCTGCTCTGTGGAAGCAGGGTAGAAAATTAAAGGGGGATATTAATGTAGGAGAGGAAGTTTGTTGAGGACACAATAATGGTTTCTGTTCTCAGGCATGACTGCTGCCAGTTTAGCAGTGATTTAGGCTGGAATTATTTTTCGTGATGTTCACACCAGTCGGGTGGCCTGCAGGAAGGACTTGGAACAAAGTCATTCCAGAAAAAAACTGTGAAGCAGTTTATAAATAACCAAAATCACTGCATAACTCATGAATCATTTGAAAGATCCCTTTCATCTCACTGCATGTTTTCCCACTTGGTTGTCATTGATAGGAAAATCAATGCTTCTTCTATGGACTCCTGATCTAGAGTATTTCACAGGAAGGCCTTAGAGAACAAATCTGTTTTTAATTGAAATAATGCATCTGTTTTATTTAGTTCCCTGTCCAGCAAATCACTTAATGTCTCGACTTCATTTTGACAACTCAAATATTTAAAGTTCTGCGTGTTGCTGCCGTATCTGGTTGAATAGATCTTTAACATATGATCAGGTCCTTTGGTTTGCCTTTTTCCTTGCTTTTCTTTCCTCTCTTGGGCAAAAAGTTTTCTTCTCATTTCAGCTGTCTTGGTTTCCTGGGTGCAATACCTGAGCCCTTATGTTTGTAACAGGGTCCAAAAAACTTAAAACCACTTTATCGTGGTTATATTTTGGATAGAGACATGTGGAAGATGAATTTTCAGCAGCAGGTAAGGGTTAGGATTTCAGGGCACAGCTGTCTGACAGAAGCGGAAAATGATTACCTCTGGTACAAAGTGAGCATGAGGTGAGAGAGCAAAACAGATCGTTTGGAATGGTTCCATGTGGCATTTCTGGATTACGCTTTAGGAAAAGTCACTGCTCAAGCTGACCTTCAAAACTGAAATCATGGGTTAATTAATCAAGGCCAACACACAGAGGTACAGATGTATCCATAATTCTGATACAAGCCTTGACTGGGTTTGGTAAGTCTGACGTGTCACTGATGTGCTTGGGCAGTTGTTTGGAATGAGGGATCGCTTTCCCCTGAATCCAAAACTGACCATCTCTCAGGTGGCATCAGCTCCATTGTAAATAATTGAGAAAGACCTATGGAGATTTAAAACACAATTATCTACAACCTGCATTAAAAAATGAACAACTTTAAAAAGCTACACAGGCCTTCATTTATGTTGTTAACACTTATCAATTACATAGACAAAACAGGTTTAATCAATACTATACTAATTTCTTCTGATGCTACTTCTTAAGTATTAATTAGCTACCCAAGATCTGATATTGCTCTTTTATTAATGAGGAGAAAGAAGTTCTCTGACGAGGCACTTCTCTCTCCCCTCAGAAGGAATCGTGAGAGAGGGAGACAATAAGTGAAGCAGCACTGCAAAGGAGAGTGAATAAAATGTTCTGCATGTGGTTTGTAGACAGGACACAGTGTTTGGATGGATTGCAGCAGGAGGGCCTGGCATTAGGGACACTAATGAGAATGGGATGTGACCTGCAGGAGGAACTTGGTTAGAGAAGGTAGAGAGCAGGGAGAACACCTTCAGGCAGGGATGTGGACAAGGTCACATTGTAAGATCATCTTTCTGGCTTCTAGTGGCAATTCTGTGACTGAAGTGTTTGGATTGTGACTGCTGTAGGATCCATGGCAGAGAATGAGCAAGTGTGTGTGCACGTGTGTGAATGAAAACACAGGTGGGACAGAGCTGGGGTTTAGAAATGAATTTACACTGATTTGGTTAATTGTGTTAAGCCCATGGATATGGCAATTTTATATTCCTACTCTTCTTTTGTGTTTGTGGTTACTTCAAATAGACGGGTCCATCCTTCTACCCTAGGAGACTCTGTCAACGAATGAAAAGTTCCTACTGTAACTTAATTATAGAATCAGAGAAACATGGAATCCCAGACTGGTTTGTGTCATAAAGCCCATCCAGTGCCATCCCCTGCCATGGGCAGGGACACCTCCCACTATCCCAGGCTGCTCCAAGCCCTGTCCAAACTGGCCTTGGACACTTCCAGGGATCCAGGGGCAGCCACAGCTTCTCTGGGCACCCTGTGCCAGGGCCTGCCCACCCTCCCAGGGAACAATTCCTTCCTAACATCTGATCTCAACCTGCCCTCTGGCAGTTTAAAACCATTGACCCTCTGCCTCCTTTTTATCAGCCCCTGCAGCCACTGAAGGGGTGTCCTGGGGTGACTCCATGATGCTGTGTATCCCCTATCGTCTGATATGCCGTGTGCCTAGAAATGGGTCCTGCAGCTTTAGAGAGCGAAGGCGGGGAGAGAAGGAGAAGCGGTGGAAAGCCAGAGGCGCTTGTATTCAAAACACAGAGATAAGGGCTCTCGGCATTTCGCAGCTGCAGCTCTCCTGTGTGTCTAGCACGAACAGCTAGGGAGAGAGTTTCTCTTCGCTTTTATCGCCGGTGTTCTCTCGTTAGCTCAGGCCAGAAGCTTTTTCTTGGAACTGTTCAGCTATTCTTCGGTCCCGGAGCCCCAGGACAACCACCCGGGGTGGGGGGCCCAAGCCGCGCTGCGGCCTGCACGCCAGAGCCGAGCCCCGGGAGAGACCGAGAGAGAGCCGAGCCCAGCCACACCCGCAGAAACGACTCTCTGAACCGCGGGAGGACTTCCTCTGAATCTTCCCGTCTCTGCGGAACAACGAGAGGTTTCATTGTTTCATATTACTCATTTTTTCATGCTTATGAATACTTTGCTTGTTAAATAAGCAGTTTTGTTCCACTTTTNCGCTTTTATCGCCGGTGTTCTCTCGTTAGCTCAGGCCAGAAGCTTTTTCTTGGAACTGTTCAGCTATTCTTCGGTCCCGGAGCACCAGGACAACCACCCGGGGTGGGGGGGCCCAAGCCGCGCTGCGGCCTGCACGCCAGAGCCGAGCCCCGGGAGAGACCGAGAGAGAGCCGAGCCCAGCCACACCCGCAGAAACGACTCTCTGAACCGCGGGAGGACTTCCTCTGAATCTTCCCGTCTCTGCGGAACAACGAGAGGTTTCATTGTTTCATATTACTCATTTTTTCATGCTTATGAATACTTTGCTTGTTAAATAAGCAGTTTTGTTCCACTTTTCTCCGAGGAGATTTTCTCCCTACCCGGTGGGGGAGGGGCTGCTGGAATCTGCCCTTTCAGAGGATCTGAGGCGACATCCCTTTGGGCAGTTTCCTTCCAAATTTGTCCCGAACCGTGACAAGGGGCTCTATGGTCTCCTGGGAACCTTCTCTTCTCCAGGCTCTCTCCCAGCCTGGCTCCAGAGCAGAAGGACTCGAGCCCTCGGAGCATCTCCTCTGTGAGAAGACAGGTCCCTGTCTGTCTTGTCAGGGACCCCAGTGCTGGAGGCAGCACTCGAGGTGAGATCTCACCAGGGCAGAGAAAAAGGGGAGAATCACTTCCCTCAACCTGCTGGACACTTGAAGCTTTAGAAATGCTAATGCATGAATATTTGATGATTAGTTGCATATGTCCATGACAGAAAAGTGTCATGAATTGCTTGTTAACCAATCTTGAACCCAGTATTATTTGTTTTTGCTTATATCCTCACTGAATTAAAAAAAAAAAAAAAAGCAGATTGTAAGTGCAGATCGTGAAAAAGGGCAGAGCAATCTGGAAAGACCTTCAAAAGTGTTTCAAAGACACCCTGGACCCATGTGTTGGTGTACACACATATCTGTGTTTCCTCTCCCCTCAGTCTCACTCTCTATCTCTTGAAGAACAAAGCAGGCCTGCCTTTCTGATCCTTGCTTCTGCTTTTCTGCAGGCAAAAATAAAATATGGAAGTGATTTCAGCAAGAAGAAATGTCCATTTGGGATATTTTTGTTGATACCTCCTACATCTCTGAAAAGCCTCTGGGACCGACTCCTTAACTAAACAAGTCTGTTTTATTTTCTGTAATTGTTGGTTCAGTTTCCCCTAATCCAAGGTGCCCCAGCTGACCTTGGCAAGTGCTCTGGCCTTGTTCAATAATTGATAGGAAAGAACAGGCACCTCCTGAGGATGGCTCACATCATCCTCAGGTAATTGTCTAAACGTGCTGGGCTGAGTCACCTCTGGTGGTATTTATCTCTTTGCATCAATTATAGCAAGAGTCTGGATGACTGGTTTAAACTGGTTGATTAGAGATGAATCCTCATCTCGGATAGTGCTTCAAGTGTGTTGATTCCTGTAGTGTCTGATCTCCCAGCACTGTGGAAAAGCACCTTTCCCGAGGCTCAGCAATGGGTTAAAGTGGCCTCTTGTCTAAGCCTCTTCCAGGTGCTTCCTGCACTCTCAGCCCTCCCAGCTCGCTGTCAGCTGCTCCCACTGGTGAGCAGTGCCCTGTGGCACTGCTCTAATCCCCAGCCCTTCAGCAGGGATGCAAAAGCAGGGTGCAGTGTCTCAGCTCTGTGCCCCAGACACTGAGGGAAAGATAAGCAAAGCTCCATAGTCACGTCTGCTTCTCCCTTATTAGTTCCAAAGAATAGAGTAGACCTTTATTGTGCAGGGCAGATGAATAAAGTTCTACAAGTTGTGGTGGAACTTCACATCATCTCACAGCTGTTCCTCTGCTGCTTCTGGGGATCTGCTTTGCTTCTCCTTCCTCCTCCTGGATTCCCTGTCTCTAATGTTCTCCTAGATTGTGTTTGCAAGCTACTCGTGCACCTGTTGGATCAAACTGACCCTCTTCCCTAACTCTGTAGGTGAATTTATCCCACTTTACTGCAGCCAGTTAACAGTCAGATGCTTGCTCTGACCCAGCTGTCTGCATTCCTTGAAAATCAGCAGCAGAGGTGTCACATTGCCTGATCTTTGCTCTGACCTGGAGAGCAAAGCTGGGGTTGTCTGCAAGCCTGGAGAGGAGAAGCTTTAGGCTGACCTAACTGAGACCTGCCAGCACCCAAAGGAGCTACAAGGAAGACGGAGAGAGACTCTCTACAAAGGATGGAGTGACAGGACAAGGGGGAATGGCTTCCCACTGCCAGAAGGTGGGATTAAATGAGATATTAGGAAGAAATATGGTCTAGTGGAAGGTGTCCCTACACATAGCAGGAATGAGATGGTCTTTCGTGTCCCTTCCAACCCAAACCATTCTGTGACTCTGTGATTCTATGGCTCTTACATGGCCAGGGAGTTGAGGGTTGTGCCCTATGTGTTCATCCTTCAGGAAGGAGCCACATGGAACCCTTTGCCTCTCCTCTCGTAAGGAGAGGAGTGCAGGCCCAGTGCAGAGAAGAGACTGAGGAAAATGTCCTTCTCCTCTTCTGTCCTAATCACAGAGACACCACAAGTTCCTGTCATGAACCTGCAGCCAGCTGGAGCAGCTGATGCTCAGGAACTGACAGCCTCAGGGGGGCTATGGGAAAGGGGCATGAAAACGGCTTTTGTTCCCTCTCTCTTACTCACATTTTCTATTCTCCTTTTTGATGCAGGTCCCAGAATATTTGTGAAGGGACTTGCTTTCAGGGTTCCCTGTTGGAAAGGTGTTCTTTGTGCCTGCAGGAGCTTGTCCAGCAGAACATTGTTAATTGTTTCCAGTGACCTGCTCTAAATGTAGTGACCCACAGTAACACTGCCAAAGGTGACACCAGTTGTGTTTCTGCTGGACCACACTTCAAAGGCCTGTTCAGATAATTTGTTCTCAACTCATATGATGGACAAAATATTCTCAGATGAGTTTTTCCTCACCTTGGGTTTTAAAAACTGGGCATGCACATAAAAGTCAGCCAAAAGAAGTTACATAGTCCCTGTGGTAGATGTTTGTCATCCAGTATTGCCAGGTACCACAGCAATCAGTTCCTTCTGGTGTGTCTTGATGTATCAAAATTTGCCTGGGCCGAAATCATAAAATCAGACTTCT
Organism: Cnemophilus loriae; assembly: GCA_013397755.1. Classification (NCBI taxonomy): domain Eukaryota; kingdom Metazoa; phylum Chordata; class Aves; order Passeriformes; family Corvidae; genus Cnemophilus; species Cnemophilus loriae. The sequence continues at coordinate 165,107 of VZTF01005113.1, forward strand.
AAATGCACATTGTTTCTACGTGCATTACCTTATAAATCAGTTTTATTTTGTTCTTGATGTCATCCTGCTGCAAAACACAAAGAAAACACTCAATAAATGCAATTGCATCCGTGTGATTCCAAGCATCTGAGTAATACTAGAGGTCTTCAGCTTGAATATATCTATTTCTGCTAGAGAGGTTTTTCAAGCCTTCTTTCCCCAATAAATTCTGACTGTTGTTTTAGCACAGATAATACTCTCAAAATAGGATTGCTAGAAAAATCCAGTAGATTGGTATGACAAACCCTACGTACTTCGAGAAATAATTTTTTACCCAGCAAAAACAAATATCCTGTACAGTGTATGTCACCCAAAAGACAAGAGGAAGGAATTGTGTCTCATGAAGGAAAAATCTACCATCAGCAAGCCCATACATTCCTTAGTGGCATCACTGAGCTTCGTAAATTTGGACTTGGGGGATCATAAAACCCTGATCTGTGTAGAGTGAATTTTCTAATGAGCAGAACAGCGTTTGAATTCTGAATATTTTCACCAGTATGTGTAATAATATATCAGCTCGTAATGTTTAAATGACTTGGTAAGAAATAAGAGGAGGAGGATTAGCAACTAAATTTGTCAGAAATGTATTCCAAGTAAATACCAAGAGAGGGAGGAAGAAAAAAGATTGAATTTGGTTTTTTTCCACAGCAAATGCGCAGTGAGTTCTATCAGATTTACAAGTTACTCTTCTGTTCTGGGAGCAGAACTGTTAATCTTATGAAGGCAGGAGATTAGGTAACACAGAAGCATTTTTTGAGCAACTTCAGGCGCACATTCAGGGGCCTTCTGCAGTGTTGTGTTTCTTTTTTTCAGTAAATTTTTGTTATGAAGTCAATCTATATTTATTTCATACTTCTCATCATGCGTGTATATTAAGACCATAGTAAGCTGGGAATTCTTCCATCATAAAGGTTACAATTCCCTTTAGCATATTCTTCAGTGTCTTATTTATTTGTAACTGATAGTGTTTTTTCAAGGAAAAAAATTCTGTAGCTTCTCAAAATTCGCCCACAATCCAGCTTCTACAACCTTACTTTTCTTACACATTTTTTTTTCTCAGTTTAGCAAGAAAAAAGTCAGTGTCACATAAGTTCTCAGCTGGCTAAATCCCCTTGAGAACTGAAGGCTAAATATGAAAGAGGCAAACCAAAGTGCAGAATCCTTGTGCGCATGTTTCCCATTTCAAGATAAATACCTTTTCTGGTGAGAATACACTCATTTCAGCTGGAATTGAAGGTCTCTATTGCTTTGTTTTCCACTTATCTGCTCTCAGCACAATGAGGCTGTGCAAGGATGACTGATTTAGCCTCAGTTGGAGATGATAAAGGCAAAAAGGGTTCTTGTTATTATCCTATAAAATCATTTCTGTAACTGGGCTGTAGAGCTAATGCAGGACAATAACTGATGGTAGGCAAAATTCATTACTTGCTGAGTGTGTTTTCTGAGAACTTCTGTGTGGTCAGAGAAGGTAAACTGGGCCTGGATTCCTCTTGATGAACATAATGCACCTTCTGACAGTGTTGATCATGGAATATAAGAATGGTTTAATTTATAAAACTCTAACTGAGCAATTTTTGAGTCCAAATGTGAAATTTTGAGGAGCACTGACAGAAGAATTATCTGTAAAAATATATTAGTAGTACATAGAAAAAGAAGAGGCAAAAAGATGAACATACGATAATGCTCAAGCAATTTTGCTTGAAGTTTACTGATAAAATGTGATAAACCTAGAAGTAATTCTCTTCTCAAAACCTCCTCTTGCATCTCTTTCACAGTTGGACCACAGATATTGGCTCATGATTTTTCTCCCTGGGCACTGGATTTTCTGTTTAGCTACAGTTTTGAATACAATACTGAGATTGGTAAGATCTTTCTAAAAAGTAGTATTTTCCAGAGTGGCCATTTTTCCTGCCTGCACTTCATTTGTAGACTCCCTGGACTGACAGCCTCCTGTGGAGTTCATGTGATTTCAATGGTTTTGGTATTAGTATCTCCTTAACTCTCATTTTGAATGTTCTAGGTTAAGATTTAAATACACAGAGCAAGTAACCCACAAACAATATTAATGTGTGCAATAAGACTATAAAGAAAATACTTCAAATGCATTGACATTTGTGTAGGAACAGAAAGACTCCATCATGGCTCTGATTCATTCTAGCAAAATTACCCATTGTGCCAATTTCTGCCAATATAATAAATATTCTCTCTGGAGATTTTTTTATTGGCTATTTTGTTAGTTTAAGAGACTGAGAAAGCCATTGGATAAGTGAGGTTTGTATGTGTGCTTCTAAAATCAAATTTTTGCTTTAAAAGGAAAAAACTCCAAACTACTACGTGCTCTGTTTCCCTGATCTCTGGCTGTTTCAAGACAAATCATGTGCTTTGAATATATTATTTATTTAATTTTTATTCTTAAGATTGCAGGCAGACCAGCATCTGGCCTGGAAGTTGCACTTGCTAGCTCTTCTTTACAAACCTTGATTTATACAAACTCCTCATGTCTGAGAAAGTTGCTGAAGTAGCTTTTTCAGAAGTGCTACACTGACAGAAAAGCACAAAACTCACGTGGACAATGGACAGAGAATCTTGAAAAAAATAAATACCTTATGGAAATATTTTTAAAAAGTTGTGCCTGCACAAGTGAAGCAAGAGAAAATGTGGCTTTTAGCTTTTGAAAACATCCTCAGATTTTCCTGCAAGTTCCATTTTTCAATTTAATAGCTATGTGACACGAATTTGACAGATCTCTCCTGCAGTATAGAATGTCTTCCCATCTTTATTTTCTGGGAAATATGTCTTTCCAGTGGAGTCACATTTAAGACCAATGTGATGGAATCTGGATTTGTATAATTTTGCACAAATAAGGATTGAAAAAATGCTTCCTAAAATTCCTTCTGTTAAACATCACTTGATGTGCGTTATTCTCCTTAAGAATGAAAGAAGTTTCTTTTTCAAAGGTGGAATTTAAAGCAGTCTCTCCTGCAGAGAGGGAATTGTGTCCTTTGGAGGCACTGTCTGGGTACAGTTTGGAGGAGAGGCCTTAGTGGACTTGAATCCACACACGGTGTGTTTGAATTTGGCTGTTTGTTTCTGTGTCTGTTTCTAGATGTCAGTGTTATATTTGGCTAAGTTGCCTGCAGGTCTGAGGGCTTCCACTGCCTGTGAATTGAATTGTTCACGCTGAAATTCTCTGTCTTACACTGCAGTGAATTGGCAAAGCACAGAGATAAATCCGTGAATATACCTAAAGAAACAACAAGTGTCTTTTGGCTGAATTATCGTCTTCAGTGCTGTAACCTTAATATTGTCCACACAGTAATGTTTTTTTTCACAGCAGAAAATGAGAGGATCACAGAATGGTTTGGGTTGGGAGGGATCTTAAAGCCCATCCAGTCCCACCCCCTGCCATGGGCAGGGACACCTTCCGCTATCCCAGGCTGCTCCAAGCCCCGTCCAACCTGGCCTTGGACGCTTCCAGGGATCCAGGGGCAGCCACAGCTTCTTTGGGGAATCTGTGCCACGGCCTCACTATTCCAGAATACAGGATATACCTACCACTGAATAGTGGGAACAGCAGCTGTAGCTGTGGGGAATCTGGGCCAGAAGCAGGACCAGTTTTGCAGCAGCAGGACTCATCTTGGATGAGACCACCCTTGTCCTTTGAGGAAAATTCTGTATTTGTGTCTTAAGCTCAGAAAATTGTCATCTCATTAAATTTATCTTCTTCTTTAGGCTCTGTAGTGTTTATTTCAAATGTTGCTTTGCAATATCTGTGAGGTTAGACCAGAATTTATCGCCGTGTGGGGTGTTGGTGGAGGAACTGCTGCTTATTCCAAAGGAAACCTTTAGGTAAGGAACCCCTGGCAGTGCTTCTTGGCACCTTGCAAGCCAGCTCTCTCACCAGTGCGATGGAAACACGCAGCCACTCACACTGAGCTAGCCGGCTCAGCTGTCACTAGAGGCAAAAGAGTTAGAGGTGGCCCTTACTAGAGCACCGAAGTTTATTACTTATCTGTTTCGATGCAGTCCAAGGAGGCAAGGAGGCAAGGGAGCAGGGGAAAGGGCGAGGCAAGGGGGGAAGCAGCAAAGGGGGCAAAAGGGGCAAGGGGCAGAGGGATAAGGGAAGCAGCAAAGGGGGCAAGGGGCAAAGGAGCAAGCAGCAAAAGGGACGCACTTCCGTTTGGGATAGTCTTANCGGTACCTGGCCTCTCTGGCCCCCTGGCCACAACTGTTGGTTCAGCCAACACAGCACAGAATCACCAAATTGTTAAGGCTGGAAAAGACCTTTAATATCATCCGGTCCAAACATCAACCCAGCACCATCCTGTTCACCACTAAACCACGTCCTCAGGTGCCTCATCCACTTGTTTTTTGAACAATTCCAGGGATGGCTGAACACTCCCACCACTGCCCTGGGCATCCTGTTCCATTGCTTTACAACCATTTCCATGAAGAGATTTTTCCTAATATCTGATCTAAACCTCTAAACTCCTAGTTTTACAGCCAAGGCAGCCAATGTAAAATATCTCCTCACACATCACACTGGGTGGGATCAGACCAGACAGATTTTGATAGGAGTTCAGATAACACCATCTGTTAGAGAAGCTCCTACATGGGATTGTGCGTAGCAAGTGTTCATTGGGTATGTGCAGGATCTACTAAGTGTGTTCACTACTTTTTTTGTGTGTTTGAAGTTCTTGAGATCTTTTATTTTTAGCCAGGAACGAATGTGATTGCAGGTTTTTTTAATGGCCTTTAAAAAAGTTGCGTAAACAACATATGTAATTACTCTGTAGGGAAATATGGCTTAATTAAATCATGAAGTCATTCTATTAGCATATGCACCTGCTGCTTATGTGGTTCATTTCTTCCAGAAATAACCAAATTAGTGAATAGAAATTGTTCTATAGTTCAGCTACCTGGAATGTATGCTTCAGTGGTTTGTCTCGTCCTCCTGCAGGTGATTCATTGTTGGCCTACTCACACTGCAGGATGGAGCTCTGCTGGGGCTTGTGAAAGGACGCAGTTTGTCTTGGCTCTTTAAAATCCTCCAAGGCCAAATAGTTTTCATAGCCGTTATCTGTGGGGGAAACCTACTCATCAGGTGGGACACAAAAGAATATGCAGTTCCCTCATGCACTGTGCCATCATAAAAGTTTGTGGAAAGAGCTTTGCTCTATAGGACTAAGTTTTCTTATTATTTAGGGTATGCCATGTATTCTGATTAGCTTAATTATAATGTCTCAGACAAAAATACTCCTGGAAAATTTGAATGCAATGGAATCACAGAATATTCTGAGTTGGAAGGACCCGCAAGGATCATCAAGTCCAGCTCTTAAGTGAATGGCCCATTCAGGGATTGAACCCACGACCTTGGTGTAACCATAACCCTGCTCTAAAATATGTCCCAGAATGTCCCAGATTGACCTGAAAAAGAATTAGACTTGTTAACTTGAAACATGATGGGATTTAATTCACATCACCTGCTCTTGGATATTTTTTTTCCTTTGTAATTTTAAAGTGAGCGTAAAATACACAGAAGAGAGGAGACATGAGGCAATGGAGTTTTGCTTTTTTCCAAGCTATGTAGAGCTGGGGGTATTTGGTTTAACTGCAGCTCTGTATCCTCAGAAGAGCCTTAAATAAACAGTGTAAGAGGTGGGGTCAGTATGAAGTGATCTCTCCCCAGTGCTTCTTTACAATTTCTGGCCAGCAGAACTGTGGAGGTTCTGGAGCTGGTACTGCCTTTAGAGTACTGGATTTAATAGCTGTCAGTATTTCAACCTTCTCCAGTTAGGTGCACAAACTTTTTGCAGAAGGTCCTGCTCTTTATTTATTGCTTTATCTTTGTTTTTTATACCGAGGTGTCTTGAGTATTGTAGAGAGTTTGACTCAGCTGTTTCATACAGATTTATACAAGAAAACAGAGACAAAATCCAGCATGTGGGAGGTCCTGGTTTTGGTAAATACTGTTCATACAGTATTTATAAGGTTTGTGTGTTTTCTAGTGATTTTATTTTGTATTTTCTAGGTTTGCAAAGCCACCAGTAACCCAAAGTCACCCTCAAAATTTACATTATCAATTTACATTATTGTATTCCTTCTCTCACCTCTTCCATTTAGGAAATGGATCTCTATCCTGTTGTGATTGCAGCAGTGACAGCCAGCTATGAAGAATAAATTGTTTACCTTCTGTGTGGGGTGTAATATAGGTGTGTTGCAGACATCATTGGGGAATCTATCGTAAGTAGCAAATGTAAAAGTGACTCATATCCCAGCAGCCACCTCAGAACGAGATTAATGCTTTAATCCTGGCTCACAGTAAAGGCCACAGAACATATTAGTTCCCTAATCATTTCAGGCTGTCTTTAACATGTCCTTGGTTTGTGAAACCCTACACAGCTTTGGTGTGGCTTCTTCAAATATTGGCTCATTCCAAGTGCTCTGTTAAAACAACTGAAATTTGCTTATACACTGATAATTTCCTTTTAATACTGGTCATAGGGACATAGCCATTTCTGTGGATTCATCTCTAGAATTCGGCTTTCAGCACAGCTCAGGCAAAAGCACAGACCTGACCTTTTTATAAGAGTGTTCTGAATCTGGATTTTTTTTACTTCTTAACCTATTGTTCCAAAGTATGTGGAGTAAAAGTTGGAATGCTGGCATGGATTGTTTCTTTGTGGAGCATGTGCTTTGCCATTGGGGTTTAAGAAAATTCCAGAGTGTCTGGAGATGTTTGTAGCTTGTGCAGTGTGGGAGAGAGATATAAAAAAGGCAATCTAAGGGTTTGTGAATTGTGTATTCAAATCAAGCGATTCCAAGATACTGCTTAAGATCTCTGAAAAGCTATTTCAGGTTAGATTTTCTTCATGAGCAGCACACCAATTCCACTCAAATACATGTTAGCTGATAAAAAATTCAATCTGAAAGGGAGGAGGGAACATTGAAAATGCCCTTCCATTAAAAATGGAAGATTTAATTTTGAGAAAGTTAAGAAATATATGCACTTTAGAAAATGAAGGTCTTAATTTTCCAGTGCATATATTTAACACAACCTCATCTATTTACCAATCAATTTATTGTTGGCTGTTACAAAAGCCAGGTTAAATGACTTGAGTCACGCTTTACATGGCTCCATACCACAGAAAGTGTGAACACAGTCTTGCTTTAGAGTTGTCATTGGACATTGCATAATCCTCCTCATCTGTTTTTTAGACACCTTTCTTTTCTGGTCCTCATTTCTATAAGAGAGGAAGAAATCTGGAACAGGCACTGGAATTCTGGTTGGTCCATGACTGGAATTAGTTACTGCCTGCAGTGAAACCCTCACATTCCAGGTAACCCCTCAACTCCATAAGGAAGTAGGACCCTATGTCTGATCCCTCTTCCTCCCTCCTTCAGCACCTGAGTTATGTTGGAGGGATGAAGCCCAGACTTTCAGGAAAGGTGCTCTGGAGAGCAGGAGATGGGCCTTCCTTGGGGACTACCATGAAACTGTCACATGTGCTGCCAAATTGGGTTAGAGCCTCTGAAAATGTGTCTGAAACTTGTGCCAATTCAGGCTGCAGCCTGGATGAGAGGAAAAGGCAGTGGGAAAGTATGCAAATAGTGAGAGATGATAGGGGGAAAACATTTTCTTATTCAGAATAGTTGCTGCTAGCACATGATTCAAATCCCTCACATCACCTTTAGATGGATGAATAAGTAGAGAAATACCTTACTCCAAAAATGTTGTTCAACCTATACTTTTTCTAGTTACGTGGTATCATAGTAACTCAGCCTTTAGTTTAGGAAAACATAATGTCTTCCCACTGCCAGAGGGCAGGTTAGATGGGATATTGGGAAGGAATTCTTCCCTCTGAGGGTGGGGAGGCCCTGGCACAGGGTGCCCAGCGAAGCTGTGGCTGCCCCTGGATCCCTGGAAGTGTCCAAGGCTGGATGGGGCTTGGAGCAAGTTGGGATAGTGGAAAGTGTCCCTGCCCATGGCAGGGGGTGGCACTGGATGAGCTTTACCCTTCCAACCAAACCATTCCAGGATTCTGTGATATTTAACAACTGTGTTTGCCTTACACTGGGGACCCTCTAAATCCAAGCTTTTAGGTACACAAGTGAGTTTAATTTTTCCCTTTTGAAAGGCTGAGGCATGCCATTGTTGTGTGTGCTTAATAAGGGCAGGAAAGTTTCTAGAAAAAGGAGTGAAATGTAATTTATTATGCAAATTTGGAGTATTCCAATACTGAAGAAGAATAATGAACAAAAATAATCCAGGGAGCAAAGAAGGACAGGGAGGAATCTGTTTAGTAGGAAGAAAATAACTACTAAACTTTTTAATAGTACACTTTACTCATCAGCAAAGCGCAGCTGAGGATGATGCTTTGCTGCTGAAGTGGAAAGTGTCAGAAAAAGCTCTAAATTGTGATTAAATACCTAGGCAGGAGCTTTCCTGCTCTTTGTGTTCTTTTGTACTGGCCCCGGTGCCCAGTCTGGTGGGTGTGATGGGACCTGGGTAATCCAGAACAGATTTGTGTTTTGCTCTCTGGTTTTCCATGAGCTCCATCCTTATTTCCAGTGCTTCCCATTGTTGGGCAGCATGGATGAGCAGATGTATGTGGTGTCTCCCTCCCCAGCTGACATCTCATTGCTGGAGTTGTCACAGGTAGGGAATGTCACCGTTCAGCATCCTGGCCCCTGCCTGCTGCTGACACCCCAGGAACGGCTGGCGACAGTCAGGCTGACATCTGCACGTTTGCTCTCTGGCCAAATCACTCATTTATCCAGAGGAAAAATGGGAATTCTTTAAAGCTGCAAGTGATGCTGCAGCTTACAATTTTTTTCTTGTCTACAATTTTTCACCAAAAGGGCTCTAGTGGAAAGTTTCATACAAAATTAACGAAGGGTTCATGAGTTGAGGTAAGGACCAGGGGAAAACACTTCAAGGGAAAAACAGGATCAACTTAAAGTTGCAAAATGAATTTATTAGTAATCAGAGGAGGATAATGAGGAGTAAAATAAGCCCTTAAAACACCTTTTTTTCCTCCCAGGCCCTCTCTCCTTCCCACTGACAGTGCATGGAGACAGGGCATGGGGGTTTTGGTCAGTCTGTCACCCGAGGTTTTCTTCCCCTGCTCTGCAAGAGGAGTCCTTCCCCTGCTGCACTGTGAGGTCCTTCCCATGGGAGACAGTTCTCCATGAACTTCTCCAGCGTGGGTCCGCTCTCACGAGCAGCAGCCATACTGCACCTGCTGCAATGTGAATTCCCCCCACGGGCAGACAGACCTCCCAAAATTGCTGCAGCACGGGTCACTCTTCCACGGGGTGCAGTCCTCCAAGGACAGGCTGCTCCAGCCTGGAAGCAAGGGCCCTCTCTCTCCACCGGGTCTCCTGCTGGAGCACAGCCTCCTCCAGGCATCCACCCACTCCAGAGTGGGCACATCCCCCACAGGCTGTGGGTGGATCTCTGCATGCCCTGTGGAACCCCCTGGCTGCAGGGGCACAGCTGCTTCACCATGGTCATCACCATGGCCTGCAGAGGAATCTTGGCTCCGGCACCTGGAGCACCTCCTCCCCGTCCTTCTCCACTGACCTTGGTGTCTCCATGTTGTTTCCCTCACATGCTCCCTCACCTCCTCCTCTTCTCTGACTAGAAGAAAAACTGTGTGCCCTTTGTTTTGATTGTCTTCTTAAATATGTCATCAAAGAGGCATTACCAACCTCTCTAATTGGCCCAGCCTTGGCCAGCAGCATGTCCATCTTCAGAGCCATCAGCCATTGGCTCTGCTGGACGTGGTGGAAGCTTCCAGCAGCTTCTCACAGAAGCCACCTCTGTGGCCCCCCCTCTACCAAAAGCCAGGCCATGCAAAACCAATACAGATGGGTCCCTCTGTTTGCTGTACCCTCCATCTGAACCCTTTCCTGGAGGAAGAAAAATGATCCTGTCCATCCAACATGGAAAATCTGCTTGGATATCCTGAAATACAGGGGGGATTGCAGTCTAACTATGCAGAAATAAGGCATGAAGTCTAACCTTCCATTTAGGTCACCTGAAATTTCTTACGAGGGAAAGACTGACTGAGCTTCAGCAGGTAGTGCATCCTGCCTCTGTTAGGAATATTGGGATGTAAGTGACCTCCAGAAGTATGTTCCTTTCCTTAGCTTTTGCAGGAGATTTAAAGATTGTCTTGGGGTAGATGTCTAAACCTTAGCTGATAGTGTTCAGTGAATTCCATCCACCTTTAAGCTCCCTGTAACTGCGATCTCTACCTGTACATGAAGACTACACTGCAGAGACTGTTCATTATTTTTTTCTGAGTTTCTGAGGTGTTGTGATCATGGCAGCTTATAGAAATATTTTCTTTCAGATCAGGCAACTTGACAAATGCCTGATGAAAGTGTTACCTGTGATGGATACTCCAGCAAGAACACAGGGACAAGTATCGGTATTGTGTTCTGAAAGAACGTGGCAATGGAATGAGGTAAGAGATCATCACTTGTGATATGTGGTCATCAGAAATTACTAAACAGATCCATGCAGCACTGCACATGTTAAATGCTGCCAATTCTGTGCATTTTGAGGATGTCTCCTTCTGTTGGTGTTACTGTGACTACGCTGGAAATGACTGTGTGTCAAAGGAGGAAATGTTCAAACAGACACTCAAAAGGCAAAAAGCAAAGGCAGAGATCATTGTTGTGCCAGAGGGAGGAAAGAGACATTCACTATGCAAACACTGGGCATCCACACAGAGAAAAATCTCCGAGCAGTAACTCTCCCCACACCCTTGGCCTTGGGAGCCGGGATGCTCTGAGACAGTGCAAGGTGTCTGTGCCAAGGTGCTGAACCTACTGAATCAAGAAATATATTCTGGTTTGTGCGATCTTATGTCCTCTAAATGCACCTTTTGCTCTGCCAGGAGGAGGCTGAATAATGAGCCTGGAGCTGTACCCAAGAATTCTTCCCCTAAACACAAGGGATTTTGGTTGTACTCAACATTTACTGACTGTTGTGAGGTCTCTCTGGGCAGTCTTTGCCTTCAGCCTTTGAGTCCTCAGCAGACTTGCCTTTTTTAAGGTCTTTTGCTGCATTTGATTTTATTCTTTGTCATAATGAAATTGCAGGTTCAATCTGAAATATTTATTCAATATATATTTAATAATAAATTATTATTTATTGTGTGGTGGCACATTTATTCTTGTATTAAAGACCAGTTTTGTTAATGTATTTTCGCCTCATTGTATGGCTAGTTCTTACCTGTGACTTTAGACATTTGGGGGCACAGACCAATTCTGCACAACCTTTTTCATCTACAGCATACCTGAACAATGTGAAAATGTGTTCTTTTTCTCCAGCCCCTACTTCTTGTTTCATTTCAGTCTCTGTAAAAAACAGGGGGAGAGCAGCTTTCCCCTCTCCTTGCTTAAGAAAGCCGCCCAGGGCAAGGTTTTAGTGCTGAAACTGGCCTGGCTGATATACGGATTAAATGCGTTATAATTTTTGCAAGAATAAATTGTTATCATGGTCCAGATGGCATTAATTGGAGCTGTGCAATGCTGAAATGTTTCTTTCTTTTTCCTCTCAGTGCTGTGCTCTGGAAATTACGGTAGAAGGAAAGTTACCCTTAGTACCTGTTTTGTCATGATGGTGCTTTCTTCCCAAAGCGGAGATTGGATGGTTTGTCCTGGTATTTCCATCCTCTTGTGTGCATATCTCAGGTTTGGTGGTACAGGGGATGTGCTGAACCAAAAGCTGGGAGCCAAGCAGTTTCTGTCAGTGCTATGGCAGGTTTCATAACACCGGGGACAGACTTGGCTGGGAATTTTTCTTTTCAAACCACACGTCTGTATTAGTCTGCCATGCAGGAAGCAGGGGGTATTTTATAGTCATTTATAGACTGAATTTTCCCATGCTGGAGACTGCATGGGAACTCTTTGTGGAATTTGCTGTTAAACTTCCTTGAATAGAAGGCCACTGCTGCTATTTGGGAAAGCTTTAAACTCCGGCTCACGGTGTTACAAAAGTGCAGGTTTCCCTGTGGCTTTGTCAGCCTCTCATCCAAAGAGAGAGCCCAGCACACCTCACCCTGGTGCCACTGGAAGTGAACAGCGACATACAAGCAGTAGAAGTGGTAGGATGTTATTCCTGGAGCAGAGATCCAAGCTCACCTCTGGTAATTGGTTTAAGTTTCTTCCAGTTATTTCAACTGAGCAAGAGGCTGCGGGGAAGTGTGTTCTCTGCATGCAGAGAACTTCAAAACCTGCAACAAGGCTGAGCATTACATCTTACTTCAGATAATTGACCCAGCCTTCTCACATTTTTTACTCAAACATAAGTATTTCAAGCCTTCTGTCAATATTAGATGACTCTGTACAGAATATTATGTCAAATTTTACCTTGCGGTAGATATTCAAGGATCCCAGACATACCTGAAATTATTTGAAGTTAACAGATAACTATGATTCAGCCGTTAAGTCTGCATTTCTCTGAAGTTAATTCATAGAAAAAATATTCTTTCTCTTTGTAAAGGGAAAGCTCTGGTAGTGATTTATGGCACATTGACTTTGCAGGTGTGTAGAGTCAGTGTTATCCTTTATTGAGGTAAATGTTGGATTAGGGATACGTTTCTTCTTGGCGATGGGAATCCCTGATTTGTTTTATGGGCTGTGATGTAGTTGCATACAAAGTGCTCTCCAAAGGTGATGTGCTCTGTGTGATAATGCTGTGAAGCTGCTTTCCCACACCTGATCTTGGTACTCCCTGCCTTGCTGGATATGTGAGGAAGGCGATTTGTTTCAGGACTGTGTTGTGAAGCACAAGTGACAGGAGATAAACCCCTGCCCAGCCCATGTGTCACTTCCAGCAAAGGGATAATCCGTTAGGCAGAGGTTCCTGGCTGGAGCTGTGTCTGCACTGCAGCTCCCAGGACTGAGGGGTGCATCCTCCATTCTCCCCTGCCAGCTCGTGAAAGCCCTTTCAGCAGCACACAGACTCCTGTGGGATAATGAAGCCTGGTCTTACAGCTTGGGGAGGTTGCTCAGGTTGTTTCCTCCCTCTCCTGTTATCCAGCATCACTTCACTGATGGATACAGTGTCAGGAATGTGTTTCTGCAGGTACCGGCAGCCCAGAGCAGAGGCTCTGCTGCAGCTAACTTCCATTTTTTTATATATATTTTTTTTAAATATTCTGATTTTTTTGGCCATAAGGATTTTCTGCAAACAATCAATTATTTGATTATTTGCATTTCTCACAGCATCTGCTGGGCAGGTCTTCTTACATACCCAGTTCTGGTATCTCAGCTGAATGTTGTGTAAACATGCCTGTTTTGAAGGCAAATACAGAAACTGATCTGGTTCCAATAGGAAAAAATCCTCTGTAATGTCTTGGCTGGAGCCTGTATAGCCCTCTGATTACATTGGAGGGGTGTTTAAAGATGATGCTGATTTTCCTGCCTTCTGCTGGGCTGAGTTCTTTGGGGACTGTAGTCTGGAGGATTCTGTGGAGTCTGTTCAGCGGGGGAAAAGAGAAAGGCAGGGCTGTCTTCCCTTCTTTGCATGTAGCTCTTTGCTTCAGAGAGAGAAATACCTACGGGCTCACCTGCAAAAGGGGCCACCTGCCCACTGTCACTGGGGGAGAAAACATGCAGCTGTTGAATGATCTCAAATTAATTGGACCCAATGGCTTTAATCACAGAGGATCTCTTCAAGTGGTGAAGCAATCCCAGATCCATTAGGAAGTGTATTTGAAATCTTAACTAGGCTGAGGGGGAGCCAGTAAACATTGTTAGTCTAGTGATTGACAAAAAAGGAGGGAATGGCTGAGCAGGAGAAAAATTACTGGCCTAAATAAACTATTTTTGAGCAGTTCCAAGGTACTTAACGTCTGATAGGTGATCAATAAGAGGCAGCATAGTTTTGTCAAAATTAAATTCAGTTTAAATCACAGCAGTCAGATTTCGTAGAGTGCTAAGGCCAAAAGTCTTCTTAGAGGGAAAGCAAAGAGAGTTCTAGGCTTAGATTCCAGCAGAGAGGAAGCTTTTGTCAGTGTTGCATTTTGCATTCCCATAAGGAGAATAACAGAAAACAGATAAATTAATATAAGATGGATGCAGCTGTCTGTGGTTCTTTTCTAAAATGCAAGGCCTCTTCATAAGCCTGATTCCTTCAAAGCCTGGTCTTGGGACATTTTCCTGAATGCTGGAATAGCTAGCAAGTTACACAGTTGCAGATAATACTGGTTTAAAGGGGATACAAGATTAAAATTCATTATTTTAGAAGAAAGTACAAGATTAAAATGAAGTTGGTAAGTTTGAAAAGCCATCTGGCCTTAAACGAAAGTTGGACTCAGTGTGAAGTTAAGCTCTTACCCCTGGGCAGGAGCAGTCATCTGCTCAGAGTCAGGCCAGGGGAAACCCAGCAAGCTACAAATGCACGGAAGAGAATTTGGAGGGCGTAATGAATCCTAAAGCAGCAATGCCAGCCTTTCCCAGGAGAGACCAGCCCCAGGACTGAGGGGTGCTCAGCCAGGACAGTGCAGTCAGCACAACGAGGGACACAACTCCGAGTGCTGCTTTTGGGGTTGGGAGGGCAGGAAAAAAGGAACACTGGGGACGAAACAGAGGAGAATGAGTAGGAAGTTTAGAAGAGGGGATTGTTTCATCAGGAGTATGCTGACAAAAGCCATTCTAAGCCATCAAGGATGTAAAGGCTCACTGTAAATGGCGTCCCCTGTTCTCAGTGCCCACAGCATGTCAGATCCCTGATGTAGGGTTTAAAACACCCCAAATGTGATGCAAGCTGGACATGAGGAAGAATCTTTGAGTGGCAAGGAGGGATGTAACAGCGGAGTAAGCTTGCAAGGCAGTTAGTGAGGTCTTCGTTACTTCACTGAGAAGAAAAAGTTTCCAGCAGAATTTTTAGCAAGAGGAGAGACAACATCCCTCAGGAGTCCTTTTGATTGAGGTCAGTCAGGTTTCAGAGCAGGGGAATAAGTCAAGTGGCTTTTCAAGCTCCTCCAAGGTTCCATCCCTTTCAGATACAGGGACACTGATTTTCAGCTGCATTATGTATACAGGGAAATAGCTTCTTCCAAAGTCCATGTGATTGTGCCCTTTTGCCCCTCTTTTGTAAAAGGATAAATGTTGCTGTTAGAGTGAACATTTTTGTTTCATTTTTTATGATACTTCTGGATGCATTGTTCTTTTTTCTCTTTCATGCGCTTTGAGATGTCTTTTGTCAGTTTTTTGATGGTGTCTTAAAATTGCTTTGTGTTTTTAAAAGCTGTGGGGTTTTTTAATCATTTTTCCTTGGTTGCTTTGTCTGTGCAAGTTTTCTTCTTTTCTTTTTACCTTATTTTTTTTTCTCGTATCAACTTCTCTGTTCTTTTAGTGGCTGTGCATAGTGTTTTCACCTCTGTGGGATTTCAGAAAAGAGAGGGAGCAGAGGAAAGCCAGTGCATGATGTAGTTGAGCCATTTCCTCCATTTCTTTGTGACATAATGGTTTCTTTCTTCACCTCCCTTCCCCGCATGAACTACCTTTTTAGGATACTTCTTTGATACATCTTAAAATGTTTTTTAAAATAGTGATGACCATCATTAACTAAAGATCTTGGCACTCTTGGCTTGCTCAAAGGCTCTCCTACACTCAAGTTGCAATGGGATGTCTGTCCTAAAGAACAAACACTGTGGAAATTTCTGGTGTGCTGAACAGGAAATGTGACAGATCCATCACACCAAGAGTATTATTTTTCATACCAGACCAGAATGGAAAGAACCAGGCCTTTGTGAGCACAGACCATGAAAGCAGATGTTCAGACAAACTGCCAAGTGGGTACAAAATGCTGATCACACACATGCACTCTGAAATACTGTAAATATTATCCTAGAGAAAATTATGACAAATTTACATCTGTACAGCCTCACGCTGCTTTAATAACAAAAGACTACAGTGCCTACGGTTTCCTTCCCACTGGAAATGGAGAAGACTGCAGCATATGCTTTCACTGATAGAAATTAAAAGTAGGCTGACATTCATTATTAACATTTCATTCACAGTTCAAGTATTAAACACAAGAAAAGTCCTATTGTTTCTCTGGGAAAGCTGACTGCTTTCTGGAGCTAATGGCAGGAAAATCAGCTTTTTGTGCTGCTGTGCCCTCCCAGGGCCCCCAGGCCCTTGGTGGCTTCTGGGATACCCTGTTCTGGGTTTCAACTCAAACATCCTTATTTCACCGAAAACATGCTAACAGTGGTGACTAGGCAAAGCATAAAAAATGGCCTGCTTTTTAGACAAGTTTCTGATACTCCTGGGGGATATGGAAGTGTTTTGTTGCTGGGGTTTTAACCGAGTGTGCTCTGTGGGTCTATGTGTGCTGCTCATCACAAGATTGAGGAGGCTGCAGGATGAGGGACACAGACAGGATTTGGGTTACATGGCTTGGAGTCCATAGACCATTAGTGTGATTAGTTTAAATCAGTAGTGAAACAACAGCACAGTCTGAACCCACACAGTTTCTGTGTAGATAAATAGAGCTCCATAACTGAGATACTGTGAATGAAGCCCTCCTGATTCCCTGCATGGCTCCAAGTCATCATACCAAAGATTTGTCATTTTAGTGCACTGAAATCAGAGATTTTAGACAAGCAGGATTCTGCTTATAGCCAGTGATAGTGGGATAGCTAGTGCATCACCGTCCTAAAAACCAGTATGGGATTCATTAGGATAATGTTCATTCACAGTCAGTCAAAAAAGGAAAAGAAAATACAGCTTGGTTTTGCAATTGCCATAAGGCAATGAACGTATTTAGACATCTCTGAGGCTCCGTAAAAGGTGGTTTCAGTTTCCTGCACTGCTTGCCTCCTTTGGAGATCAGGGTGAGCAGGGAAATAAAATGTTTGTGTTGGGGTTACTTTCAGGGCAAGCCTTCAGTGCTCAAATACTTTGTTTAGCACAACAAGTCATTCACTTACTCGTGGATTCATTTATTCATTCATGCATTTCTGAAAGGTCTTTGCTGTTCTGTATTTACTGTGAGATCGCTTGGCTCACTTTCCACTTTTATGAAGGACTCTCAGGGGAGGTTTCAATGACAGCAAATACCACAAACTGCTCCTGGTGCTGCCCTACCTGCAGATGGAGCCCTTTTGGACAAGTAAGGACAGAAGCAGCTGAAGTTTTATTCACAGTGGACAAAACCCTAAAAAATGTTTTCCACATCCTCAGCGAATGAAGACTGTGTTGTCTTTTAGATCCCATTTTGTGTCCTAATCAAAGAAATAAGGGTATTTCTGGAGTTTTCAGTATCAGCACCTCATTTGACTGGGCTTTTTTCCTCTATACTCAGCTAAAAAATTGTTGAGCTTTATTATTCTGAAAGAATATTGGGTCTTGCAGCCCAGACATACATGGGATATTTATATTTGTGGCTTGGATGGCTGCCTATAATCCATATACTTCAAAGTGAATTTCCCAGAACTGGAGACAGTCTATGGCCTGCAGCATTATGGAAATTTCCTTTTTTGTTTGCATATGAGGGGCACTATTAGAGCCAGCATTACTCCCATGGGGTCTTTGCCTTTGCCTCTTTAAAGAGGATGTTTCCTTGGACGGTTCTGAAGGTCTCTTCTCTCCTCTCTTGGATTGTGAAGCCAAGAGAAATGTTACCTCTGGTAGTCTGTGTCAGAGAAGGTCAAGAGATTGTCTGGGTTGGAGCTGGGAGGGGTGTTGCTGGCCTGTCAAGTCAAGGGTGCTCACACAGCTGTTTATCTGCACTTCATGGCCCTGTTGTCTGAAGGTTGCTGTCCAGAACTAACAGGTACCAATGTTCAAAGACACAGGAGAAGTGCCAAACTGCATTTCCAACCCTCTGGTAAATATCTAAATGTATATCACATGTCCAGGTGTGTATATGATGTGTATTACCCTCACCCTACAAACAGCTGCTGCAGCAAGAGACAAAGAGCCTTAAGAAATTCACCATTAATGAGTTCGTGGTACCTGATTTTGTGTTCGGTGTGTGGAATAGAGCCCCGAATGAATCAGGGATCGATTCCATTCTCTCTAATTTAGTTGAATATATCAGGCTCAGCTATAAATACTCCCTGTGAATTCCCCCAGTACCATTATTTCTTTCTTTGTTTACCAATTGCTGTAACTATCCTGTTAAAGATTAGTCACTGGAATGGGGGCTCTAATCAAGATACCAGGCTCCTAATTGTATGTGCTGACTGTCATACAGTGCACTCATTACCACTCCTATGTATCCCAGCTTCATCTTGGTGCACCTTTAACAAGACAAATCAAGAGTCCTTCTCCAGATAAACTCCAGCCAGGCATGTGGGATCACTTGTCTGGGGAGCAGAAACCCAATGTTTAAATCATTGCGCCACAGCCGTAAGAGGGCCTTTGAAACAGGGCTTTCTTCATGACCCAGATGTCATTAGTCCTATGGAGTTTCCATGTTCATCTGGCCTTTCCAAATTTTATTGCTGTTATTAAAATGCATGAAATTGAAATAAATCAAGGCTTGGGGAGGATTGGCTATTCTGCTCTTTTTAATGTGGTTTTTTTTTATGTTAACTTGGAATTCTTAACTACAGATGAACTTTAAAAATTATTTATTCACATAGCAGTAATTTGAAGAGATTCAAAGTACCTGCTTTCACATCGCTTAAGGGGGCACATTCTATCAGCCCAAGTGCACTGAAAATTTGCTGGAGGTTCATCTGGAAAGTTCATGAACATTGGCTGCTTTGCCTTGGTTTTCTACACCAGCAGATTCTTGAATGCGTTTGCAGCGGATAAAAGAAGTTTCACCCCATGCCCTGGTGTATTAACAGTATTAATTAACTTACTCTGTAAACAAAAATGCTTGTAGGTGATCTCTAAATAGTCCAGCAGAGAATATTCATTAGGTGAAAAAACAGGAACCTAAAATATGTGAGTGTTTGGAATGCTTAAATACTTACAGATATTTGCATAAAGCCCCTATGCAAATCCTATCCTGCAGAGTGTTATTCTTACACTATTCCAATTACAAATTCGGTGTTAGATTTATTTAAGAAATTGTCTGCATCATCAGAGGGAATAGATGTGACAGCAAATACCCAAGTGAAGCACAGTCTGGCAGTGAGGTGTCAGGGGAGGCAAGGCTGGGGACAGGGCTCGGGGAGCAGCCGTGCAGGGGCAGTCAAGCAACACGGCTGGCCTGGGTCATCCAGTGCCATCCCTTCTGTGCCCAACTTCAGAACCCAAACTGGACAGAAGATTGGGCACACTGAGAGTAAAATGCCAGTCAAGCAATGAACAGCACCTCAGTTTTCTGATGTGAACTGCAAACAGTATCACCAAAAGCCAGTGAAAGAAATGGAGTTAGAAACCCATAATGTGTGAGAGAAAACCATACCCATGACTGTCTTTTATTCAGGTTTTATGTCTGTAAACAATGGATTGCAGGCTTCTTTGTACAGAAAATTACCTTCTTTGCGTGTATAACTTAGGAAAAGATAATGCCCTCTCTGCTGCCCTTCATCAGTCCTTATATTTTGTAGTCCTCACTTGCTGGAGGAGCTGGACCAGACTGGGAGCATTTTCTCAAGAAGTTGTCAGGAGGCTAAAACTGGGATTAATCAGGGAAAGAGAGCACTGTAAATTACATTCATTGATGAAGGTATTGCGCAAAATAATATTCACCTTGATTCTTCATCTAAAACTATCAAAGCTTCTTGATTTTGGTGTTTTGAATCACCAAAATGTTTTTTATTCTTCTAATCAAGAAATCATGACACTGCAATTTAAAAGAGGACTGCAACTTTCCCGTATATAAAAAGATGTACCTTTGTTTAGGAGAATGCTTGTATCTCTAATGTGTATCAAGAGATAAACGCTCAACACTTTAATAAATGTCAAAATACATTCTTTTGAGTCACTGTCAAATTCTACTTTCAGTCTTAAAAGAATTTCTGTAGGAATTATTTGGATTATTTCTTGATCACAGAAAAATGATTTTTTTTAATAGCGGTTTTATCAAATAGAAGTATTTTTAAACTTTTTTTAAAAAGGCTTCTTTGCAGATGCTGAGTGTAGCAAATTAGAATGGATGAGGGACTGATTGCTGAAACAGGAGCTATCAGCATG
Organism: Cnemophilus loriae; assembly: GCA_013397755.1. NCBI lineage: Eukaryota > Metazoa > Chordata > Aves > Passeriformes > Corvidae > Cnemophilus > Cnemophilus loriae. The sequence continues at coordinate 185,273 of VZTF01005113.1, forward strand.
AGCTGGTTTAGCTCTGTGCTGTGCAGGGGAAGAAGCCTCTGGAGCAAACTGTCCATGTCCATGCTGCACTGAATTCCACCCTGACTCTCCCTTGGTGGTTCCAAGGTAGTAATAATAATAATAATAATAATAATTTTTTTTTAATGAGTTTCAGTTCAGTGTCTGTCACACTACAAGATACATATTGGAGTTTTCAGTGTTCTTACAGCACAGTGCCAAGAGCCCTTGCTGCCTGTGCTGTGGTTCTGCAGAACTGGAGAACTGTGCAGGGCAGAAGGACTTAAACCATTCCCATTCCTGCCCATACCATCCTTTGGGAGTGATCTGTAAGCAAACTAAAACCTCACTTTGCCCAGGAATTGTGGAGAGGTTACAGAATCACACAATAGCTGGGGTTGGAAGGGACCTCTGGAGATCATCCAGTTCAAATCTCCTGCCAAGGCAGGGTCACATGGAGCAGGTGGCATGGGAATGTGTCCAGGTGGGTTTGGGTTGTCTCCACAGAGGGACACTCCAGGACCTCCCTGGGCAGCTGTTGCAGGGCTCTGCCACCCTCAACATAGAGAAGTTTTTCCTAATGTTGAGGTGGAACTTCTTGATTTTAGTTTATGGATATTGCTGCTTGTCCTGTCTCTGGGCACCATTGAGCTGAGTCTAGGATCATCCTCTTGGAATCTGAATGACAGGTTGTTAAAATAGCCTGTAGTAGGGACAGGGACAATGAACTGCTGACTCTGGACAGGAGCCCAGGGGTGCCCACGGGGCACAAGGCCAATGGCCCCTGGGCTGTGCCAGCCATGGGGTGGCCACAGAGCCAGGGCAGGGCCCGTCCCCTGGGCTGGCCCTGCTGAGGGACCTCGAGGGCTGTGTCCAGTTCTGGGCCCTCCCGGCCANTAGGAAATATTTCTTCACCAAATGAGTAGCCAGGCAAGAGTCCCCATTCCTGGAAATATTCAAAAGATGTGTGGATGTGGCATTTGGGGACATTTTTAATGGTGAACATGACAGTGGTACTCAGTTGATGGTTGGACTGTAGGATCTTACAGGTCTTTTCCAGCCATCATGATTCAGTGATTCCATAAATCTGTTGAATGGTGGAAGGCTGTGGTGTAGTGTTCACACCTTGAGTGGTAGGGACATATCCACTACCACTGAGAAAACCATAGCTTTCCAGAAAGAGTTCCTTCAAACAGAAGCTGGGAGACAGCCTTCTGATGGAAATGGACAAGTTGTTTTAATGTCATTGTCCCTTCCTGAACTTTGTGGGAGATTTGTGTTTGGAGAGTGCTGTGGCTCAGCCCCTGCCAGGGTGAAGCTCCGTGGCTCCGGTAATGCTCTGTGGCTCCTCACAGCTCTCACACACAAAGGCAGGTGGGCACGCTGACTTTGAAACAAAAGCATTGGTGTCTGCGCATCCCTTTTTGCATGTGCCAGTGCTGAAAACAAATCCAGAGGCATTTTTCAACAGTTTGGCCCATAAACTTTTCAGTTTGTGCAAACCACAGGGAATGGTGAGAGAGTCTAGATTAATTCTGAAAACTTGGCATATGAGATTCAGCTTGCATAAATTTAAAGGTAATGTGTGCTTACATCAACAATACAAACCTCTCATGCTGCTGAGCTGTAAACTTTCCCCTTCCTCTGAGAAAAAGAAATTCTCGTTGTCACTGGTAAGCCAGCAAAGTGAAAATCTCTCCAGAACACATCAACAGTAGGAAAAAGCAAAAATTACATCTTCAATTCATTAGGGAATGGAAAGCAGTGCAGAGAAAGTTAAGATTTTATTGTCAGTGACAGTCATGAGCCTTTGTTTGGAACGTGAATTCCACACTAAAAAAAGTACAGAAATAATTCTGCAAAGATGCAGAGGACAGCAAGGCTAATGCTATGTTTTTGGAGCACCCCTTTGCAAGTTCTGTCTTAAATGGGAAGAAACAAAGAAAAAAATCAGTCTGGATTACAGGAATCTGTCATAATTCAGTGTAATTGATGTCAGGCAAAGAAAGTTAAATTGAGGGAGTATTTCATTAGAGCACACACAGCCAACTCGTTAAGCTGGAAGCCAGACAGAGTGAGAGCTGAACATTACAGCTGAGTGTTGTTGCTGGTTTTTGGCTAAGGCTGGTGGGGTTTTTGTGCCCAGCAATAATAGGCACAGTCTTGTCTATATAGAGGAGATCAAATTGAACATAGCTGAATGTAGGATGGAGTAGAATGAATTGAAGATAAGAAAGATGGAAAAAAAAATAGCACAAGTTGTTACCACTGAATTATTCCAACAGTCCCCTACTTTTATCCTGTTGTCGCCACTTTTTCTATGTCTCTATCCCCTCCAAAAAGGAGTTTGTTTCTCAGAGAAGCTCCACGTGCGGTTCCAAGTGTTTTGTCCCGTCAAACATGCAGTTGTTCCTCGAGCTGTGAGGCAACAATGACTGGGACAGTGTCATATTCATGGAGCTGCTTTATTTTGTTTCACATTCAAAATATCTAAAGGCAAAAAGCAAAAATCATCTTTCTGAATGTGTTTATGGAGGATGGGCTTTTGCTTCTGTTGGATTTATGTTCTAGTTGGACTTTACTGTTTACTGCTCCTAATTGGAGCGGATCAGCTTTTGCACCTTCCTGAGGAACACTTATTTCAGTTCATATGGGGAGATGATTTTTCCCTACTTCAGCTTGCTTCCTAATTCCATAGCAGCTGGGAATAAAGAGCAGTGAATTCATTAGCAAACTTCACACTGACTCAGTATCACACATCGACAGTAAATCCAAACACAGAGGTGAACCCAGTCTCTCTCCCCAAAATCCCAGGTGCTAAACAGAGTAAAATATTCCACTGAACACAGGTTGGTGAACCACCAGTGACACTGACTGGATGACCAAAGGAAAACAGGAGTGTTTGTGCTGGGTAAAACTGGACACTGTGCATCTTAATGGAGCCAGAATTAGAGCCAGAATTGAGGTTCTTGTTTTGCAGTAAAGAATTGTCATACAAATACTGAAAGTCATCTCCTCATGTTGTGATTTCTCCTAAATTTCTCCAGCTAAAGCCATGGCAGAAGGAAACATCTCCACGAAAACTTGGTGCTTGACCCCCAGGTCTCTGCATGCTGCCCTGAGCAACTTTAGTTCACTAAAAGAAATCAAACATAGCAAAATGTGTAAGTAAATAATACTGCTGTATTTGCATGATAGCACTGATGTATCATTAAGTGCAGTAAGCAGGGAATCACAGAGTCCATGAGGGTGGGAAGGACAAATCCAGCTCCCCCTGCACTGCCAAGGCCCCCACTAAACCAAGTACCCAAGTGCCACCTGTATAAGTCTTTAAAATCCTCCCAGGGATAGTGACTCCTCCACTGCAGCCTGTTCCAGTGCTGGGAAAACCTCTGGAGAAGGAGTTTTTCCTAATAGCCAAGAATAATAATCATAGGCTATAATAGAACGATGTGGGAAAAAAAGCCGAAGAATTCTGTGGACCTTTACTCTAGATAACATTGTGGATTAATAACTATCCTAAATTGTCCTTAAATTTGGGACTACAAAACTAAATGTACAGAGAATAATCATTTCAAGGAGAGCAATGTGAAATAGAATTCAACTGATCTTGTGGCTGCACATGGAAACATGGAAAATAACATGAAACAAAAATGAGGAAGTTTAGTTTTTAGTACCACCCATTAAAATATTTCTGAATTTCCTTGGAGTTTAAATTGTACTGAGCCATAATTACTGAGTAAATACATATTTAAAATGAATTCAGTTTGGGGCAAGCTCTGGCTAACTTTTTAAGCTTGAGATAAATTGAGCATCTGAGTGCTTACTGCAGTGCAAAGAAATTCGTCATTTTCTTTGACTTAATGTCAATTCTTTTTATAGGATTGTAATGGTTTTAAATTGAAGTCACAAAATTATGAGAGAGTGATTAAAAGATTTGCTGTCATGAGAACAAAATTTAGAGAAATACTTTAAACTGAGGAATGTATTTTCAGGTCAATGAACAAGGTAATGGCTGAACACTTTTCTATTCAAGTACAATTAGTATTTATTAATTATTAATTCAATCAATCCATTTGTTGCGCATTAATTTGAAGAACTATGTGGAAACACCTATAATTCCTACTTCACATGATGTGAAGGCCACTGAGAAGTGGGCACTTGTCTAGGAAGATACTTCAGAAAGGAATGAAGCCCATGGAAAATTTTCTAGTTCAACTCCAAAATTAGAGAAATGGAGGAGCTGTAGGAGGAGCTGTAGGAGGAGCCTGGTGAGTACATGTCCCATCAAATAACACTAAGTCTTTCTTTACCCCATTTTTCCTCTCCAGCAGAGCAATTCTGGCCTCAGGCCTCATAGCTTGTGTGATTTCTCTGTATTCTCATGGCCCAGGTCATTGAATGATGCACGAGGCAGCACCGAAAATAGGGTGATGGCAGCAGCCACTGCACATTCACATGCTCTGGTTGTCATTCAGAGAGTTGAAGCAGAGTTTTTCATACAGAAATATCCAGGTAGCTATTTCCATGTTTTGATCTTTTATTTGGAATAGAGCCTCGGTGTCTCATTTGCTTTAGTAGAAAATGTTTTGGTGTCTTCTGTGTCACTCCAGAGAGTAGGAAACCCTCCATGCACTCCTGTGGCCAAAAGGGGAGACGGAATAGGCCTCAGGAGTTCAGGTGCTAGAAGAGAGGGAGGGAGGGAGGGAGCTCTGTGTGTTGGACCAGGCACATCAGCATCTTCTCGAGGCTGAGATCAGGGATTCTTCCTCCTGCACTGAGCTGTTTCTATGGTGATCTCCAAGACACTGATGGATTTGCTGTGGTTATGTAACACATTCCAAAAAACCTCAACAGAACCACTGGGCTCTTTGAACACTGTCAGTGGTTTTGGGTGTAGCCTGGACATTAGGACAGACAGTGGGCTTCATCTGCTTATGTGTGAGTGGGTGTTTGAATAGAAGCAGAGGAGGGCCACGTGTCTGAGGTCAGCTTTCCCCTCATCTGGTCACTGTTGCCTCTGGGCTGACCAGCCGTGATGCGTCCTGAAGGCTTTGCTGCGAATCTGCTGGAGATTTCTGGGAGAGCACTGATCATGCACATTTGCTCTCATGGATGTGAGCCACCAGGTGCGTAATCCCCGGGCACTCCATTTCACCTGGTTCTCTGATTCTCGTTTTGCTTTCTGGATCTGGATAGTTGCACCCTAATCAAACTGATTACACCTAGTGTTCTCCCTATGCCTTTGTCAGGGTATTCTTCCCCTTCCCCTTCC